>CM057926.1:6296885-6299621 GCA_030141595.1 Chydorus sphaericus | reverse complement strand
TATATCTTACCAAACGCCATGTTGCGCAAAGAATTTTCGACACGCAAAGCAAAACAGGGTATTTATGGTTTCGGAAAACAAAGACAGGGGATGTTAGCTCAGATGTAGAGTATTCGCTTAGCATGCGAAGGGTACAGGGATCGATACCCTCTTCTCCATTTTAAAAAAGTGCCACGCCTTTTGTATTGCCAAAATTTTGAGTACCAAATGCAGCTCATTTCCTACTTGACATTTTAGGGATTTTGAGCAAAAAGGGAGATGTTTATGAACCATATACATTGTCGAGTAATGTAAATTTTGTATTACTATTAAGAGCTGATTCCGACGTCAACTTCTTCTACAATGAAAATTTCTAACAAACCATGTCCAGTAGCTTTCGACTGAAAATTCGATCAAATTGAATTTAGTTTTTCAAAATTGTATGGTTCTATGTTTACATCCCACTCATCCCTGCTTATCTCCCTTTAAGTGTAGATCCCGATCCCTATGAGGTAAGCTTCCGGTTTGAAATTCCTATATTCCTGAAACATTGGTTTAAATCGAAAAACTTTTCATTACCAACCAGGTAGTGTGGCCGAGTGGTCTAAGGCGATGGTTTTAGGCACCATTCTCTTCGGAGGCAAGAGTTCGAATCTCTTCACTATCAAGATGGCAATGTTTTGTTAAAGGTTATCTAATATTTTTAAATACACGTACTAATTGAGTAATGGTATATCTGAGTAAGGGCAAAATTGTTTTTCAAAACCCTATTTTAAAATGTGCGATGGGAAATATGCCTGGCTAGCTCAGTCGGTAGAGCATGAGACTCTTAATCTCAGGGTCGTGGGTTTCGAGCCCCACGTTGGGCGCACTGTATGTTTTATTTTCTAAAACTTTGAATTCCCTCTTTTTGGTGCCTTGACTACCCCGGTCATTTCTACGACTTTGCATTAATTACTAATTCATTTTTGGAATGCATTTTTAAGATGTATGAATAGGAATAGAAGCAGAGTGGCGCAGCGGAAGCGTGCTGGGCCCATAACCCAGAGGTCCGTAGATCGAAACTACGCTCTGCTAACGATACGCACTGTTTTAATGGTTCGCAAAATGTTATCCACCTAAAATAACTAAAATTTTCATGTACGATCGTGACAGGATTCGAACCTGCAATTTTCGGATCCGAAGTCCGAGGCCTTATTCCATTAGGCCACACGACCACGGTAAATCCAATCGAATTACATCCCATACAGTAGGTTACGTTTTAAAATGGGTATTGAGGTATGTACGTACTAAGCTTTACGTAATTACATTGACGATTTTCAATCCTGTGATGGGAAAAAAGGCTTGTTTACATAAAAAATCAAACAATGAAAACAACTATTCCCCTTTAGTTAGGTATAGTGCGATGACCAGCAACTGACAAATAACTAATTAAATCAGCCAAAAATCGCAGATGGTAGGGTTCGAACCTACGCTCCCAAAGGGAAATTGATTTCAAGTCAATCGCCCTTAACCTCTCGGCCACATCTGCTTGACATATGAGTTTCAATATACATAATTCATGCGTGAAAATTAACAATGGGAGCCAAACTATTGAGTTTCGATGGAAAACTAAACAATAAGCCAAGAATTCAGTATTAGCCGACATTCATTTAGGCAATTGAATAGAGCGTGGATGCACAAAAGAAAAAGTAAATCCTACTGCTTATTTTCTAAAACAATTTTGTGGTTTCCCCAAACCGAATTTATTGAGATTATAAAAAGCTGTAATATGGCCCGTAGGAGGATCGAACTCTTGACCTCCGCGTTATTAGCACGGCGCTCTAACCAACTGAGCTAACAGGCCGACGTTATTTTACAAATTTGCTGTGACTATCTTATTTTCAGTGCTTCAATTCTGGATTTTCCAAGTGGGTTTATGTAGATACTTGAACCACATCCACTTGGGGCATACATTATTTCAACCGACAGATACATATTCTGAAACTAGATACGGAAATCTGTGTATTAAACACCAAATGCTCTCCATCCCATATTGTCTAGTGGTTAGGATACCTGGCTCTCACCCAGGAGGCCCGGGTTCAATTCCCGGTATGGGAAGGAATTTTTGAAGACGATGAGTAAGGAAACATTATATCATGATTTTACATTCTCTTTTTGCATGAATAATATTTACAAAACATTTAGAAGCTGGATAAGTTGGGAAAAGATGAATAAACGAGCCTGTCTGGTAGAGCATGCGACTGTTAATCTTAGGGTTGGATTTTCTAATTTGATGATGTTTTTAAGTTAAACTTACTTCTCTTAATGCTCTCATGATGATCCAAAACCCTTTGGATTTCATAATTAAGTTTCAGTTTTTTGTCTTGTTCTGTGCAAAACAATTTTTATCAAAGTAAGGGCTTTTTGAATTTCGTCTTGAAACATTTACTTTAATTCAATTAATTTTAAACGCATTTGTGTACCACGATTTTTATGAATAAGCAATTGTTTAAGAGAATTGAAAAGCAAATAGGTTTTAATAATGAACCATAATTGGAGTTGGTGTCGGCTCGTTGGTCTAGGGGTATGATTCTCGCTTTGGGTGCGAGAGGTCCCGGGTTCAAATCCCGGACGAGCCCTACAGCGTATCTCTTGACGTACTCTGTAATAGCTTTCTTAAATTTTCATTCAAATTCTTTTAAAAATCTTAAATTTTACTTAAGATACAAAATTTGGCCATGTAATTTTTTCGTGGTTAATTTGTCTGAACTAATC
>CM057926.1:6254385-6294385 GCA_030141595.1 Chydorus sphaericus | reverse complement strand
ACGATTTTCAATCCTGTGAGGGGAAAAAGGCTTGTTTACATAAAAAATCAACAATGAAAACAACTATTCCCCTTTAGTTAGGTATAGTGCGATGACCAGCAACTGACAAATAACTAATTAAATCAGCCAAAAATCGCAGATGGTAGGGTTCGAACCTACGCTCCCAAAGGGAAATTGATTTCAAGTCAATCGCCTTAATCACCGGGTAGTAGACATTAGAACTCTCCGACAGTTGATCTTTATGTATTTCGGTACTTAACCTTTTGATTTTTGTAATTTTAACGTTGGTTTTTAATGGTCTTATACCCTTTTAGTTACATCCAATGTCAATTGTTTTCAAATTCCAAGTATTTCTGGTCGAAAAACTGTAAGATCTTGTGACGTATAGTTCTTATGTCACTTTCCTCTTATACCCTTACTTTATGTTGCGTTCAATCTTTTCTTTATGATAATAATATTTTTTTCATTGATAATTCTTTCTCACTGATAATAAGATAAATGATTTAAAAAATGTATTATAGCTTTGCATGTTACTGCTGTTGGGTCTGTATCAATGTGATTGTGTAAGTTTATAAATACGTTTATTACTTTTTTTTTAACTTGCCTCGTTAAAAAATTATTTACTATATTGCTTTAACTCTTGATTGTTTTTTTATAAAATAATAATTTTAAATATTCATTATGTTATAAAAAAATGATTAAAAATTGAATTTAAATTGTTTAATGCTACATTCCATGTTAAGAAAAATATAGTTTTTCATATCTTGATTCAAAGCAAATTTTTTCTTTTCATCAAAAATGGAGATTTAACTAATTTTTGAATATTTATTGTAGGTTTTCCTTATTTTTTACGATTATAACGGAAAAAAGTATTTCTTTTATAATCGGCAGATAGTCGAAGATGTTTTTTTTTGTTATTACCCAGCCATTTGATGGAAAGTGTTTCGTTTTTCAAAACAACAATCAACATATTAGAAGAGACAAAATATGCTTGAAACAATTTTTATTAAATTCCAAATTAAATAAAGGTAATGAATCCCCTTGGGAACGTCCGAAATCCGATTGGATATTGTTTTGCTCGGCAGTTTTATAGGAAAGGACGGAAATTTTATATCTCCTGAAATACGCGATGTTACAGCTATGACAAATAGGAAAGAGTCCTATGGTGAAGCTGCCAAAGGTTTTGTTCAAGTCAAGAGAGTAAGATGGAGGTACAATTTGATCTGTGCTATGTGCCCTGGACACAAAATAAGGAGCAAAAGCTATAAGGTTGAGCTCCAGGTCGATTCCAAAAAGCCTGAAATTGAATATTTCATATGCTATGACTGTGTATCAGCACCTCTTGGTGGTTGAAAGCACCAACTTGCATTTTTTGGCTGTATCCGTCGCAGAAAAGAAGAGCCTTCATGCACTGAACGTATTGCTTATTGGAAGAAAAGTGCACTGTCACTAGCTATTTACTTCGAAGGTATACAACTTGAAATATTTGTACTTTTTTGTACATTGTTTACTAATATTAAACTTGATTTTATTAGCCTGCTGCTGATGTCGTATGCCCTCAGAAGAGTAGACGAATAGATAACCTGCTTAGGAAGACATCCTCAGCAGGAAGTTTTTACGTGAAGTGATAGATCATGTAGAGCTAAAACAAAGCAAAACTAGTTCTGCTCCTCTTGAAATGTCTGAAATCGCCCATCATTTTATGAAAATAGATGCATTTGAGCGACTAGACATCCACTGCTTATTGATTGATTTTAAAGTCAAATATCCCAGTTCAAAGTGTATTGATAAATTTTTAGAATATTGTACAAAAGCTATGAAGAAATCTTTGTGTGAGAAGCCCAAATCAAAACACAAAATCAGTATGCAGCTCCTATGGGGAGGAAACTCAGGTGACACAAATTTATAAATTATTTCTAAAAATAATCTTAAATATTTTTAAATTCAGGTACTGTCGGATTACTGCGTCTAATTTTCATCAAGCAGCACAATGTAACACGACCGATGGGGTATTTGTTAGTTCACTCTTTGGTGCTACTTTCAGAGAAACCCCTTCCATGAAAAGAGGAATTCGATTAGAGTCACAGGTAGCTATAAAACGTGTGGCAATAAAATGTATTTATGAAGATAAGATTAACTGTTACCCATATTCCGTTTTTGGCATTCAAGGTCCTAAAGGATATTGAAAGAAAGAATAAAATGGAGTTTCGTTGGTGTGGTCTGTTTCTAGACCCCAAATTTCCTATATTTGGGGCTTCACCTGATGCAATAAGTGATGGTTTTGTTGTTGAAATTTAAGGTCCAGTCAGCGCTCAGTCCTCATTAAACTATTTTATGCGAGAGGAGATCTCACACCAAAATGCAAAGCACAACTTCAACTCCAGATGAAGCTATCTTTTGAAAGAATGAGGCACACCCAGATGGTAATAAATTTTGGAGCTCTGATCGGACTGTTTTTCATGAAGCCCTCTATTAAGAGTTGAATTTGATTTTTCTGTAACACGTATCATTTCTCCTGAAATTTCGTTTGACATTCTTGTGAAATGAAAAGGATGAGCAACTCTTTCTTCCAACAGATATCAACAGTTACAACAGAAAATAAATAAATACTTTTTATTGGTTAGACGACGAAAAGTAGGGATTATGTTTACACCAATGGTCAGATACGCCTATAAATATAATATTACTATTTTACTTTGTATTCACTGAAAATATTATTCAACATTGAACTTGACGTAAATAATTGTTTTGGCTTCTAATAATCGATCATATCGCAATTAATACGCAATATTTTTTAAAACATTAATAGCTTATTCATTTATGAAAGTTAGGATTTTAAATTTAGTTGTCCAGGGTGATTCAAAATAAATCATAAACATTTTTTTCCAAGTGGCGCTTTAGTATGTTGTTCCAAATGGTAAGAAAATAATTTGTAACAAAAATTAGATTTAAAAAATTATAGTTGGATATCGCGCAATACCCTTAAAGTAAAGCCAGGCACCAGTATTTCACGATTCAAACCACAAATTGAATCGAATTCAGGATTCAAGAGTCCACAACCCTCGAGTCTCTTTTAGATTCAGATTCAATTGAATTTGATTAACGAATTTAGTTTCTTGATTCAAGATTCAAATTTACTTAATAGACCAATCTCATCTTTACACATAACAATGAATTTAAAGAAGAATGGGGGTAAATGGCGGGTTCTTATAAATTGTATAATAAGTATAGTTGTCATACAACTAATATAATACATACGGATTTGATTGGGATAAAAAAAAATATTAAAAATTTCACCAAAAAACGAAAATAGCCGCTAAAAATTTTGGAAAACATTATTCCCATCTGGCAACAATGTATTTAGATGTATTCGATTCATTTATTGTAATTTGAATTGATTCAGATTCAAGATTCAAATATTTTGGTTTTGAATCGATTCAGATTCAAAGGGTTTTGAATTAATTCAGATTTGAATTATGAAACACTGCCAGACACGTACTGTTCAACGTATATCTAAGACGAGTATTCGGTAGCTTGAATTTTTATTTTAAATCCCGTTCATAAAAAAGTTTCAAGAAAGAACAATCAGAATTTTTATCACAAATGAAAAGCAAAAAGTATTACTCTCCGTCAAAATTAGTAGACGTAAAAAATCAAGTGAAAGGTATCAAAATATTGCCACATAGGTATAAAAGCTCACATAAAAAAATCAAGAAAGAAACCGCATTAAGAAACTGATGAAATAGCATTATGGGGAGATCCCATTTGTGTAAGAACTTTGTCCAACCTACAAAGTAAAAAAAAACAGTTATAACTTTCCAAGAGACACTGAGAAATGCCATTATATATAAACTCACCACTGCAGAGGTCCATGTAAATGAATTTCAATCCAACAAGGTGTGCTGGTAACATCCTGCCGATGGTATTCCGCTCCCCAGCCTTTGACGAATGACATTCTAATATAGAATCCAAGGTAGACGTTAGTGAACAAAAATATATTTACGATTTAACTACTTTCCACATACCTGATGGTACACATTTTAGTGAGTTCGTAAACAGCCTCGAACCCATGATTTACTGACTGTGACAATAGTTGAGCAAATTCTTGGTTGTTGAATATCTTAAGAGAGCACCCGGGAGGAATTTTGCATACGGTTGTGGGATGAAATCCGTGATGATGATTGGAGTTACGCGACTGGACGAATATAGCTGAATCTGATAAGCACTCGGCGTACACTTCCCCACCCACATAGTACAAGTGCACACCTAGTTAATAATTTGTAAACATAAATTATTATAAACATTATTATTGATTTAAAATTGTGAAAACGATACCGACCTTTTCCTATATGCCTTCGGGTACTCTCAATGGTGGAATTGCGATTAACATTTGACAACTGACCCAGACAAAAACGATCCGATTTGTTATCGGGATTCGTGAATCCGTCTACGATGATGGAGTGAGATTGGGCATGAAATACTTCGCCCACTCGTGAATTCAATTCATAGTAAGCGATGCTACACCAATAGACTGGCTCTTGGTACGCCACAGGAGCTAAGTCTCCGATATGAGTTGTATCCATAGCTTCTTGAGAGGAAGCATTCTCGTCGTATGGGCTGTAAGCCGGAGGAGGAGTCTCTGCTAAAAGGAAATAATTAAAAATAAATTTTGGTCAACTTCATCTAATTGATTCATCATACTGCAAGTTCAGCTTATTCAAATTCTTTACAGTACCTGGTAAACTGCTGTAAGGGCTATTCGGTGCAGGGCTGGACACATTACTCATGGGTGATGTTGGGTTCATATTAGAAGACAGTGGAGATAAGGCGTTGACAATGGGGTGTTCAGTTGCCTTGACACTGGAAGGTCCAGGTAAATTGAGATTTTGATTGGGAAATCCATGAGCTGAATAAGACACATTGTGTGGCATTGCTGGTTCTGGAAGTTGCTGAAAGGGCAGTAATGAATGTCCAGGAGCAAATTCGGAATGCCTCGGGACCAGAACAGGTGGAAGAATAGGACTTTCAACTCGTTTATAATGATATGGATTTATGCAAACATCCTTTTGCTTTGAAGAAAATGGATATTCACAGATTTCTAGAGGTTTCAATTCATGATGGGATTGTAGATCAGGCCATCTCCATACTCTGCAGTAAATAACATGGGGTAGACCCTTACGATGAGAAACCTTTACATGAAAAACACAAGCTCAAATTAGTATACCTAAGTTTTGACATTTGTAAATTAGATTATTAGTTACCTGAAGTCTTCCATCCAAACTTCTTGGTATTGTAACACATTTACTTGGTTGTCCTGGACAACTCAATGCTTTTTCTAGGTCTTCAATGGCTCCTTTTTTCTTCTTAAGCTTTTTTACAAGTGAATCTACAGCTTTTTCTGCCCATTTTTCCTCTTCGTCACCCTGTTTCCATCCAAGTAGCTTTTTAACAGCAGGGCTTGTAAATGAAAAGAGACTGTTTAATGCAGACATGGTTCCAGCACTAAAGTGAGCCTAAAATTGATAAACCATTAATGGTAAGTAATCAATTGTTATTGAATCTGCATAACAAAATATATTACAATAATCAAAACATATACTTTAAATAACAACAAATGCCGTTTTTGGGGTGTCGAAATCAGTTTATATATTAGCTATATAGCTATTATAGATCAATACATATAGCCCTACATATAATTATTATACTAAATAGCTATCTATACTTTTAAACTGTCTATCAAGTATCATATTAAAAAAAAGTAAATTGAAGATACCGTAAGAAGGAAATTTGTAACCATGTACGACTACTATTTATTATATAATTACTGATTTGAAACACGCACAGCATGGTTCAAATTATCAAATAAACTTTGCTGTTTAGTGCTTTGTGCCCCTCAAGTTTATTTGGACCATACTGTATATATTTACGTTTAAAATATCCAACAATTTCAAATAAATATAACTAATCAGCGCTGTAGGCTATCACAGCGGAGAAATGTACTCCACATCGACTAGCTTTTCCGGGTTGATGTTGTACGAAATAGATTAGAAATTATTTTGATAACATGCATCCAGCATTTGAGAACTATAATATACTGTGAAGGGTGTGTTAGAAGAGCTAATTTTAACCCAGCTATAAACTTCACATTATTACATAATATTCATTTTAAAAATGATTAAACGCTACGCAAATAAGACTTAAACAGCTTTATTTGAATTTGTATAATTTATGATTGGAAAGTTGATGTCATTTGGTTTTACTCTTAAATGTTTTGAGTTTCGTGCTTTGCGCTATATGAAAAAGAGCTGGCAGACGAAATATTGTAAATCGATTGCTAAGTAATGTATCCATTTTTTTTTAATCTGAAAAAATGTAAATGGATAAGCAAAAAAAACGGCATAACAAAAACTTGATAGTAAATTATACTTCTTTTATTACTCTTTTATACTTAAAAAATATTAAACTTAATTAGTTGTTTACATCAATGTTTTTTTTCTGATGATCGAATTCGAAAAGATTTCAATAAAAATGAATCTATATGATATCAATTAAGCTGGAGAAAGAAAAGGCATTTTAAAATATATCCCGTCTGTCAAATCTAACTTGTTCAATAGTAAGTAGTTTTTAACCATAATATTTAATGACATTCTCCCTCTGGTCTTTATTGTGTTTCAACTTCAACTCACCCTTCTATAGGCTCCTAGGCCTCCCAGGCTCCCCCATATCACGTGATATTTTTATTCATAGATTTCGAGCACTAGTATGTAGGGTTCTTAACTTTCTCTCTAATAGCTAAATTCTAAACTTTAAATTAAAAAATAAAATAAAAGACTCGTGAACTATATCAAAGATTGTAAATAAATGCTTAAAATATAATAATACTACACATACTACGTAATTTCAAGAATAATTTCACTTACTTTGCCTATACTGCATATACACTGTTCATTCAACCTGAGGTAGAGGCCACATCTGCTTGACATATGAGATTCAATATACATAATTCATGCGTGAAAATTAACAATGGGAGCCAAACTTATTGAGTTTCGATGGAAAACTAAACAATAAGCCAAGAATTCAGTATTAGCCGACATTCATTTAGGCAATTGAATAGAGCGTGGATGCACAAAAGAAAAAGTAAATCCTACTGCTTATTTTCTAAAACAATTTTGTGGTTTCCCCAAACCGAATTTATTGAGATTATAAAAAGCTGTAATTATGGCCCGTAGGAGGATCGAACTCTTGACCTCCGCGTTATTAGCACGGCGCTCTAACCAACTGAGCTAACAGGCCGACGTTATTTTACAAATTTGCTGTGACTATGTTATTTTCAGTGCTTCAATTCTGGATTTTCCAAGTGGGTTTATGTAGATACTTGAACCACATCCACTTGGGGCATACATTATTTCAACCGACAGATACATATTCTGAAACTAGATACGGAAATATGTGTATTAAAACACCAAATGCTCTCCATCCCATATTGTCTAGTGGTTAGGATACCTGGCTCTCACCCAGGAGGCCCGGGTTCAATTCCCGGTATGGGAAGGAATTTTTGAAGACGATGAGTAAGGAAACATTATATCATGATTTTACATTCTCTTTTTGCATGAATAATATTTACAAAACATTTAGAAGCTGGATAAGTTGGGAAAAGATGAATAAACGAGCCTGTCTGGTAGAGCATGCGACTGTTAATCTTAGGGTTGGATTTTCTAATTTGATGATGTTTTTAAGTTAAACTTACTTGTCTTAATGCTCTCATGATGATCCAAAACCCTTTGGATTTCATAATTAAGTTTCAGTTTTTTGTCTTGTTCTGTGCAAAAATTTTTTTATCAAAGTAAGGGCTTTTTGAATTTCGTCTTGAAACATTTACTTTAATTCAATTAATTTTAAACGCATTTGTGTACCACGATTTTTATGAATAAGCAATTGTTTAAGAGAATTGAAAAGCAAATAGGTTTTAATAATGAACCATAATTGGAGTTGGTGTCGGCTCGTTGGTCTAGGGGTATGATTCTCGCTTTGGGTGCGAGAGGTCCCGGGTTCAAATCCCGGACGAGCCCTACAGCGTATCTGTTGACGTACTCTGTAATAGCTTTCTTAAATTTTCATTCAAATTCTTTTAAAAATCTTAAATTTTACTTAAGATACAAAATTTGGCCATGTAATTTTTTCGTGGTTAATTTGTCTGAACTAATCACTCGATTTCTAGATGGACTACAGATACAAGGGAACTATTCACAACAGACGGGGAACTCAACAGGATTGCATTGTCTGAAAAAGTTATTTTTTAAAACTTTGTTACGTAGGAGACCGGGGTTCGATTCCCCGCCGGAGAGAACTTTATTTTGATAATTTTATGCACTTGTGTTTTTCTCTTGTTTTTGGTACTTGTGTGTGGATCAATTTTTATTGATCGGCAAGATCAAAACTAATATGTCAGGATGGCCGAGCGGTCTAAGGCGCCAGACTCAAGGTGGTAAACCTTTCCCTTGTCAGGCAGGGGCCCATAAGAATTCTGGTCCTCTCTAGAGGGCGTGGGTTCAAATCCCACTTCTGACAGCTGTTTTGGTAAAAAGAAAACTTCTTTTTGAAAAATCTGTGAAAAATTGCAACTTTTTAAAAACATTATCTACTGAAAGCTGATTCTATAAGGAAATTTATACGAAAACTTCCGACCACGCCTTCTTACCTCAGTGGCAGAGCACTAGTCTCGTAAACTAGGGGTCGACAGTTCAATTCTGTCAGGAGGCAAAGGATTTTAAACACAATATTAAAATATGAAAGCTAATTTACAAATACAAGTACAATTTTTTAAATAGTCATTTGGTAACAAGCAGACTATACCACTTTACATTAATCATACATCCTTTTGTTTCTATATTTTTTTGTAGTGGGCCCGTTTCACCATGGCTCGTTGGTCTAGGGGTATGATTCTCGCTTAGGGTGCGAGAGGTCCCGGGTTCAAATCCCGGACGAGCCCTGAAATATCTTTTGTAATACACTTACTTTACCCACAATCAACTTAAACATGGAAAGAATTATGCCGAAATAGCTCAGTTGGGAGAGCGTTAGACTGGTTCGATCCCGGGTTTCGGCAATTCAAGGGAATTCAATGTTATGCCCCACCCAAAAAAATATCGACATTGGAATGCATTAAAAGTCAAAACTGATTTGAAAACGAACTTAGATTGTATATCCTCGGTAGTATAGTGGTGAGTATCCCTGCCTGTCACGCAGGAGACCGGGGTTCAATTCCCCGCCGGGGAGTGTCAATAATGTGTTTTTATTTCTCAGATTGAAGGTGCCAGACTCAATGACATTATTCTTGACCTCTTGACCCATGTAACTTCTTACATAAAGACATGGAAGAAATAATGAGAAAACTGTGAGAATATCATCCAATATATATATATATCTTACCAAACGCCATGTTGCGCAAAGAATTTTCGACACGCAAAGCACAAAGGTATTTTATGGGTTTCGGGAAAACAGAATTGAATTTAAATTGTTTAATGCTACATTCCATGTTAAGAAAAATATAGTTTTTCATATCTTGATTCAAAGCAAATTTTTTCTTTTTATCAAAAATGGAGATTTAACTAATTTTTGAATATTTATTGTAGGTTTTCCTTATTTTTTACGATTATAACGGAAAAAAGCATTTCTTTTATAATCGGCAGATAGTCGAAGATGTTTTTTTTTTATTACCCAGCCATTTGATGGAAAGTGTTTCGTTTATCAAAACAACAATCCACATATTAGAAGAGACAAAATATGCTTGAAACAATTTTTATTAAATTCCAAATTAAATAAAGGTAATGAATCCCCTTGGGAACGTCCGAAATCCGATTGGATATTGTTTTGCTCGGCAGTTTTATAGGAAAGGACGGAAATTTTATGTGCCCTGGACACAAAATAAGGAGCAAAAGCTACAAGGTTGAGCTCCAGGTCGATTCCAAAAAGCCTGAAATTGAATATTTCATATGCTATGACTGTGTATCAGCACCTCTTGGTGGTTGAAAGCACCAACTTGCATTTTTTGGCTGTATCCGTCGCAGAAAAGAAGAGCCTACATGCACTGAACGTATTGCTTATTGGAAGAAAAGTGCACTATCACTAGCTATTTACTTCGAAGGTATACAACTTGAAATATTTGTACTTTTTTGTACATTGTTTACTAATATTAAACTTGATTTTATTAGCCTGCTGCTGATGTCGTATGCCCTCAGAAGAGTAGACGAATAGATAACCTGCTTAGGAAGACATCCTCAGCAAGTTTTTACGTGAAGTGATAGATCATGTAGAGCTAAAACAAAGCAAAACTAGTTCTGCTTCTCTTGAAATGTCTGATATCGCCCATCATTTTATGAAAATAGATGAATTTGAGCGACTAGACATCCACTGCTTATTGATTGATTTTAAAGTCAAATATCCCAGTTCAAAGTGTATTGATAAATTTTTAGAATATTGTACAAAAGCTATGAAGAAATCTTTGTGTGAGAAGCCCAAATCAAAACACAAAATCAGTATGCAGCTCCTATGGGGAGGAAACTCAGGTGACACAAATTTATAAATTATTTCTAAACATAATCTTAAATATTTTTAAATTCAGATACTGTCGGATTACTGCGTCTAATTTTCATCAAGCAGCACAATCTAACACGACCGATGGGGTATTAGATAGTTCACTGTTTGGTGCTACTTTCAGAGAAACCCCTTCCATGAAAAGAGGAATTCGATTAGAGTCACAGGTAGCTATAAAACGTGTGGCAATAAAATGTATTTATGAAGATAAGATTAACTGTTAACCATATTCGGTTTTTTGGCATTCAAGGTCCTAAAGGATATTGAAAGAAAGAATAAAATGGAGTTTCGTTGGTGTGGTCTGTTTCTAGACCCCAAATTTCCTATATTTGGGGCTTCACCTGATGCAATAAGTGATGGTTTTGTTGTTGAAATTATTTAATGTCCAGTCAGCGCTCAGTCCTCCTTAAACTATTTTTTTTTGCGAGAGGAGATCTCACACCAAAATGCAAAGCACAACTTCAACTCCAGATGAAGCTATCTTTTGAAAGAATGAGGCACATCCAGATGGTAATAAATTTTGGAGCTCTTGATCGGACTGTTTTTCGTGAAGCTTCTATTAAGAGTCGACTTTGATTTTTCTGTAACACGTATCATTTCTCCTGGAAGTTCATTTGACATTCTTGTGAAATGAAAAGGATGAGCAACTCTTCCTTCCAACAGATATCAAAAGTTACAACAGAAAATAAATAAATACTTTTTATTGGTTAGACGTCGAAAAGTAGGGATTATGCTTACACCAATGGTCAGATACGCCTATAAATAGAATATTACTATTTTACTTTGTATTCACTGAAAATATTATTCAACATTGAACTTGACGTAAATAATTGTTTTGGCTTCTGATAATCGATCATATCGCAATTAATACGCAATATTTTTTTAAACATTAATAGCTTAGGCACCAGTATTTCACGATTCAAACCACAAATTGAATCGAATTCAGGATTCAAGAGTCCACAACCCTCGAGTCTCTTTTAGATTCAGATTCAATTGAATTTGATTAACGAATTTAGTTTCTTGATTCAAGATTCAAATTTACTTAATAGACCAATCTCATCTTCACACATAAAAATGAATTTAAAGAAGAATGGGGGTAAATGGCGGGTTCTTATAAATTGTATAATAAGTATAGTTGTCATACAACTAATATAATACATACGGATTTGATTGGGATAAAAAAAAATATTAAAAATTTCACCAAAAAACGAAAAGAGCCGCTAAAAATTTTGGAAAACATTATTCCCATCTGGCAACAATGTATTTAGATACATTCGATTCATTTATTGTAATTTGAATTGATTCAGATTCAAGATTCAAATATTTTGGTTTTGAATCGATTCAGATTCAAAGGGTTTTGAATTAATTCAGATTTGAATTATGAAACACTGCCAGACACGTACTGTTCAACGTATATCTAAGACGAGTATTCGGTAGCTTGAATTTTTATTTTAAATCCCGTTCATAAAAAAGTTTCAAGAAAGAACAATCAGAATTTTTATCACAAATGAAAAGCAAAAAGTATTACTCTCCGTCAAAATTAGTAGACGTAAAAAATCAAGTGAAAGGTATCAAAATATTGCCACATAGGTACAAAAGCTCACATTCCAAAATCAAGAAGGAAACCACATTAAGAAACTGATGAAATAGCATTATGAGGAGATCCCATTTGTGTAAGAACTTTGTCCAACCTACAAAGTAAAAAAAAACAGTTATAACTTTCCAAGAGACACTGAGAAATGCCATTATATATAAACTCACCACTGCAGAGGTCCATGTAAATGAATTTCAATCCAACAAGGTGTGCTGGTAACATCCTGCCGATGGTATTCCGCTCCCCAGCCTTTGACGAATGACATTCTAATATAGAATCCAAGGTAGACGTTAGTGAACAAAAATATATTTACGATTTAACTACTTTCCACATACCTGATGGTACACATTTTAGTGAGTTCGTAAACAGCCTCGAACCCATGATTTACTGACTGTGACAATAGTTGAGCAAATTCTTGGTTGTTGAATATCTTAAGAGAGCACCCGGGAGGAATTTTGCATACGGTTGTGGGATGAAATCCGTGATGATGATTGGAGTTACGCGACTGGACGAATATAGCTGAATCTGATAAGCACTCGGCGTACACTTCCCCACCCACATAGTACAAGTGCACACCTAGTTAATAATTTGTAGAACATAAATTATTATTAATATTATTATTGATTTAAAATTGTCAAAACGATACGGACCTTTTCCTATATGTCTTCGGGTACTCTCAATGGTGGAATTGCGATTAACATTTGACAACTGACCCAGACAAAAACGATCCGATTTGTTATCGGGATTCGTGAATCCGTCTACGATGATGGAGTGAGATTGGGCATGAAATACTTCGCCCACTCGTGAATTCAATTCATAGTAAGCGATGCTACACCAATAGACTGGCTCTTGGTACGCCACAGGAGCTAAATCTCCGATATGAGTTGTATCCATAGCTTCTTGAGAAGAAGCATTCTCGTCGTATGGGCTGTAAGCCGGAGGAGGAGTCTCTGCTAAAAAGAAATAATGAAAAATACATTCTGGTCAACTTCATCTAATTGATTCATCATACTGCAAGCTCAGCATATTCAAATTCTTTACAGTACCTGGTAAACTGCTGTAAGGGCTATTCGGTGCAGGGCTGGACACATTACTCATGGGTGATGTTGGATTCATATTAGAAGACAGTGGAGATAAGGCGTTGGCAATGGGGTGTTCAGTTGTCTTGACACTAGAAGGTCCAGGCAAATTGAGACTTTGATTGGGAAATCCATGAGCTGAATAAGACACATTGTGTGGCATTGCTGGTTCTGGAAGTTGCTGAAAGGGCAATAATGAATGTCCAGGAGCAAATTCGGAATGCCTCAGGACCAGAACAGGTGGAAGAACAGGACTTTCAACTCGCTTATAATGATATGGATTTATGCAAACATCCTTTTGCTTTGAAGAAAATGGATATTCACAGACTTCTAGAGGTTTCAATTCATGATGGGATTGTAGATCAGGCCATCTCCATACTCTGCAGTAAATAACATGGGGTAGACCCTTACGATGAGAAACCTTAACATGAAAAACACAAGTTTAAATTAGTACACCTAAGTTTTGAAATTAGATTATTAGTTACCTGAAGTCTCCCATCCAAACTTCTTGGTATTGTAACACATTTACTTGGCTGTCCTGGACAACTCAATGCTTTTTCTAGGTCTTCAATGGCTCCTTTTTTCTTCTTAAGCTTTTTTACAAGTGAATCTACAGCTTTTTCTGCCCATTTTTCCTCTTCGTCACCCTGTTTCCATCCAAGTAGCTTTTTAACAGCAGGGCTTGTAAATGAAAAGAGACTGTTTAATGCAGACATTGTTCCAGCACTACAGTGAGCCTGAAATTGATAAGCCATCAAGGGTAAGTAATCAATTGTTATTGAATCTGCATAACAAAATATATTACAATAATCAAAACATATACTTTAAATAACAACAAATGCCGTTTTTGGGGTGTCGAAATCAGTTTACATATTAGCTATATAGCTATTATAGATCAATACATATAGCCCTACATATAATTATTATACTAAATAGCTATCTATATTTTTAAACTGTCTATCAAGTATCATATAAAAAAAGTAAATTGAAGATACCGCAAGAAGGAAATTTGTAACCATGTACGACTACTATTTATTATATAATTACTGATTTGACACACGCACAGCATGGTTCAAATTATCAAATAAACTTTGCTATTTAGTGCTTTGTGCCCCTCAAGTTTATTTGGACCATACTGCATATATTTACGTTTAAAATATCCAACAATATCAAATAAATATAGCTTATCAGCGCTGTAGGCTATCACAGCGGATAAATGTACTCCACATCAACTAGCTTTTCCGGGTTGATGTTATACGAAATAGATTAGAAATTATTTTGATAGCATGCATCCAGCATTTGAGAACTATAATATACTGTGAAGGGTTTGTTAGAAGAGCTAATTTTCTCAAACCCTTATTTAAAAAAAAAAACCAACCCAGCTATAAACTTCACATTATTACATAATATTCATTTTAAAAATGATTAAACGCTACGCAAATAAGACTTAAACAGCTTTATTTGAATTTGTATAATTTATGATTGGAAAGTTGATGTCATTTGGTTTTACTCTTAAATGTTTTGAGTTTCGTGCTTTGCGCTATATGAAAAAGAGCTGGCAGACGAAATATTGTAAATCGATTGCTAAGTAATGTATCCATTTTTTTTAATCTGAAAAAATGTAAATGGATAAGCAAAAAAAACGGCATAACAAAAACTTGATAGTAACTTATACTTCTTTTATTACTCTTTTATACTTAAAAAATATTAAACTTAATTAGTTGTTTACATCAATGTTTTTTTTCTGATGATCGAATTCGAAAAGATTTCAATAAAAATGAATCTATATGATATCAATTAAGCTGGAGAAAGAAAAGGCATTTTAAAATATATCCCGTCTGTCAAATCTAACTTGTTCAATAGTAAGTAGTTTTTAACCATAATATTTAATGACATTCTCCCTCTGGTCTTTATTGTGTTTCAACTTCAACTCACCCTTCTATAGGCTCCTAGGCCTCCCAGGCTCCCCCATATCACGTGATATTTTTATTCATAGATTTCGAGCACTAGTTTGTAGGATTCTTAACTTTCTCTCTAATAGCTAAATTCCAAATTTTAAATAAAAGATAAATAAAATAAAAGACTCGTGAACTATATCAAAGATTGTAAATAAATGCTTAAAATAAAATAATACTACACATACTACGTAATTTAACAAATAATTTCACTTACTTTGCCTATGCTGCATATACACTGTTCATTCAACCTGAGGTAGATGGGTGTACGTGGAAAGTGATGCCTATAAAACAAAAACAAAAATAAAATTAGAAAGAAAAATACATTTCATCTCAAACATAAACTGTATCAATAACTAGATAACAGCGCTTACCTTTAATTTTCGAGTCCACTGTTGAAGAAGTTCAGCACAGCTTGATTAAGCGTAACAACTTGGTGACGTTGCCCAAATATTTGGAACTATACAGTACGGAAATTATGATAAATTAATTTTAAAAACTGTATATGTTACTAAGTTGAAATTTATAAAACATACTATTATGTGCTAGGTATTTATTATAATTAGTTAACAACAATTTTGTTAAAGAATTTTGATTTAAAAATATTGAATTAAATATGAAACACTTTTACCTGACAGCAGCTGTAAGAGAGTGCAGATGATGACTTGGTTCGCGTGGAGAGTGAGGACGCAATACGCATTATTACATCCTTTGACAGTTGGTCAGTTGGAGACACCCGGTGGGGGAACAGTGTGCAATGTTGCCATGGTTATAAAAATGTAAAGCACGTGCGCCTAAGAGGAATACTTCCCCTATATACCGGGTGTTTTACCCCAATGATATTTTAATATTTAACTTCTTAAACTAAATTTTGAAATACGCGATAGTTTTATGGTTTATGAAATGTGTCAAAAATTTTACTTTTTATGTTAACATTCATTTCCCGTTATTTATTATTGAAAACAAATATTTTTTTTAAAGAGAACTTTTAAATAATAATAAAAAATATTGTTAGATGATCCATCTTCGTTGCAATTGTAAGTAAAGAATTAAAAAATAAATAAATTGATTTAAATGATTGAGACTGAATTAAAATAATCATAAAAACGATGTATACGACATGTTCAAAAACGTTATTGCAATAAAAAACAGTAACGAGTGATTCAATTTTCTTAATGTAAATTTTTTTTCATGAGCTGAAATTTATCATTTATCAAACGTGAATATGGCAACAGTGTTTTAAGTCTTTACAGAATAACAAAATCCTAAGTCCTTATCACCTTGAATCGTTACTTAAACCTTGACCATGGGAAAGGATTAAATAAGATGAAAATTTCATATATTACAAACCCATACGAAACTTTTAGTTAAATACTAGCTACAAAATGTACAAATATAGGTCAACTATATAACAGCTTATTAAACTGTAGCTTGTGTTTGGTCTAGTATATGGCTTATTAAAAGATAAACTCGAAAACGGAATCCTCTCATTCATTAAATTCTTAAATTCACTATTGTAATTTAAGTAAAAACTTAAATAAAGTTTGGCGCTTACACGTAAACCGTTATTGAGTTTATTGTTTTGATCGAATTGTTCAAACTGATAAATATGAATACAATAGACGAACTTCAAATTACACCAGACGAAATAAGTCGCGTGTGTCCTCAGCAAAGGAAAAATATTGTGACTTCCAACTGAAGAAAAGAAATCCTTTGGGATACCATAAAGTCCAGATGATTTAGTAAGAGTAACGCTTATAATAAAGCTCAAATATCTGCAAATCCTCAGAGGGGTGGGCCATTTTCTTAGAATATATTCTTGGAAAGGAAAGGAAGGCCTAATTATTCTCATGAAAAAAAAGATATCAAGTTTTATATTTTTTCTTCAACTTTTGCGCACTCATTCTTTAAATATAATTTTCAGTACTGCTGAATTAAGTTTTTAACACTGATTCTGATTCTGTGTAATTTGATGGGTAATTCTTATTATTATTATTTTTTAATGTTGAAAAAAAGAGGAATTCCCTTAATTATGTTTTTAAGTTCCGTGGGAGGAAATCTTTTAGCGATAGACTACAGTTTACCCGCAATTTTTACCCTCAAGAGAAATTGAAATTTAAAAAATACCCATATTTTCTAAGATTGTTTTCCTCATGCAAAAAATTTCCAGTTTTGCATGAACGCCGTGTTACAAAACGAAGTCCTATGACTACCTAGCATATTTTTATATTAGTATTATGTACAGGATTCATCCAATGCACGAAAAAGAACAAGAAAAACTTTAAAATGTGCATTCATTTAAACTTCCATTAAAAAACAGCAGGTTTAACACGAATGCACATTCTTATTAAAAAGTACGGCGGCTGAATAAGAGAAAAAATAAATTTATAGTTACATGATTTACAAAATGCAGCCTCCGATGAAATATCAATTCTTTTTAAATTGCAATTTATATTTTTGAGTGACTCTTGCATCACGAGGACCTTTAAGAGGTTGTAAAAAAACAAATTAATGAATAACTTCCGACAATACGACATAAATAAAGCTACTGTGTAACAAAGAAATTAAAAAAATTCAGGCTCTACTTATATTTTAATTAATTAAAATTCAATAAAAATGGCTAGTTTCATTTTTTCTCATGCTGTGTAAAAGAAACCATTTTCACTAAAAAACCAGTTGCCAGTTCCACATTTTCCAAGTTTTCATACGAGTAAATTAAACTTTAATACATGAAACCTATAAATAAATGAAATAAATAAATGAAGCCTTATTACAAGGCTCATCTCATTCATTGAAATTGAGACAGTTCAATACCCTTGTAATACGCAAAATAGACTTTTTAATATCTGTTCCCAAAAAATCTTTTTCAATATAAATAATCTTTTTAAAAAGAGTAAACGTTTTTAAAGACAGTTACTCTTACTGAAATTCGGTTTCAAGTTGTTATGTTGTTCATTTAATCATTGCTTTCTACTTTCAGCTTCAGTCGTATTCCACCAATTAATGTTATTTCTTTTAACGCTATGCCTATGCACTATTTTCAATGAAAGGACATCCTTGTGACCGTATTTCTGATTTCGTTCTTTTCCGTATTTCTGAAACAAATTCTTAATAAAAATTCAATAAAAATGGTTAGTTTCATTTTCTCTTTAGCTGTTGTAAAAGATATCATCTTCTAATACATGAAACTTCCTTGTGATTGCAGAGGATGAGTGGTTGCTAAGTGTGAAAAAGATTTATGGTGGTTAGTACTGGGTATTACTATAATGTTGTATAATAAATTGCGATGGATGGAACAAGACGAGGTGGCCGAGTGGTTAAGGCGACAGACTGCTAATCTGTTGTGCTTTGTACAACAGAAAGAAGAATAGGAAACATATACTCTATTGTTCATCATTCTACAAAATAAAAAGAAAGAATCAAAACGAGTTTGTTTATCCTAAATCTAATTTTATTGTCGTTGTTAGTTTGTTTTTCATTACTATTGTTATAATGGAGCAGTCGTGGCCGAGCGGTTAAGGCGTCTGACAGGTCCTATGTGCTTTATTCAACGAGTCCGACATACGGTGACTGGGTGTAGAATCCCGGCATAAGAAGACTCGTTTCGTTTTAGGAAGCCCGCATACTAAGATACTGCATCTATCCCGTTTCTCACGGTATTAATAAACTGGCTTTGATATCGCGCTTTTGATGAGTAAAAAATTTGAGACTTCGAAAAGACATGTAATAAAACAACCAAACACTGTCCAGAATTATACATAAAGAAGAAATAAATAGGTCCTCGGTAGTATAGTGGTGAGTATCCCTGCCTGTCACGCAGGAGACCGGGGTTCGATTCCCCGCCGGGGAGGAGGATTTTTTATAAATATCTTTTGGCAATAACAAGAATCTTCTGGTCCGTTATTGCTTTCTTTAAAAAGATGCCCCGAGTGAGGTTCGAACTCACGACCTCGAGATTATGAGACTCGCGCGCTGCCTACTGCGCTATCGAGGCTTGCAAATCAGATTCTTTTCACATAATACTAATCATACCACAACTTTCAATTACAATGCAGAGAAGCCAGTGTTTCTTTTAAAAAATCGTCAATTCTCTTTTACCTCAAATAGTAGTGGTACAAGGACCGATACCCTGCTTCTCTATTTTTAAAAACAAGGAAATTCTTGCTGTAAATTCAAAACAAGTTGACATCCAGCTCATAATCCACACTTAGCCGTGTACTTGCAGGTCGTCTAGTATGTTATCGATCGTGACAGGACTCGAACCTGCAATTTTCGGATCCGAAGTCCGAGGCCTTATCCATTAGGCCACACGACCACATTGACATAAGCTACCTTCAAATAGCAATTTTTTAAAAATATGTTTTTAGAATTCCAGCTTATTTCATTGTAAAACTTTAATAGGAAAAGGAAAGAAAAGATTTTGAAATATTCCAAAAGAGCATTAAAGTTAGAAAATTTAACACAAACAATTCAATTTTTTGGATGACCAAATAAAACGTAAATTATAACCATCCAGACCAAAAAAAGAGAAGAAATGGTTATTTAAATTATGAGTACCCGTGATTTAAGCCTTCGTTGTGCATTGCTTAAGAACGTGTTTTAATATATTTATTCGACTGCAGAGTGTGGAGGTAGTGTGGCCGAGTGGTCTAAGGCGATGGTTTTAGGCACCATTCTCTTCGGAGGCAAGAGTTCGAATCTCTTCACTATCAAAATCTTTCATTTATAATAATACTAGTAGAAATTTTTTGTTAAAAAATCCACCGAATGTATACAATTTCATTTAGATACACATTGAAGTCGGTGGACTGTAGTGGTGGTAAAGATATCCATAGGTCGCTGGTTCAATTCCGGCTCGAAGGAAAATATTTTGGTCTTTCATAAATACGTGAGTAAGAACGTCTTTAGAAAATGGACGGAACTTTTTGAAGAAAGAAGCAAACGAGACACAGTATCAAAAATACCCGATCAAACAAAAGTAGGGCCTGGCTAGCTCAGTCGGTAGAGCATGAGACTCTTAATCTCAGGGTCGTGGGTTCGAGCCCCACGTTGGGCGCAGAGTATATTTTATTTTTTCAAACTTTGGATTCCCTCTTCTTTCGTGCATTCGACTACATTTCTATTACTGATTTACTGTACCACCAATGCATGTTCAATATATATTATTATTAGGACAATATCTGAAGTGGAATAATAATGTATAATGTCATCGGACTTATGCAAAGTAATTTTGAAATAGCACTTTATAAATTTGGTAAAGATGACCAAACTTGAATAAGACATTCAAAGAATTAAAACATTTCTAACCGTATATTATCCATTTCAAGAAAACAATGAGCAAAAATAGTTAATTAAAACAAAAATTAAGAATTAAAACATTTCTAACCGTATATTATTCATTTCAAGAAAAAAATGAGCAAAAATAGTTAAGCTGGAAGAGCGTTAGACTGGAGATCCCTGGTTTGATCTGGGATTCGTTAATTCAATTTTTTGGTCAAAAATATACATGTATATTGACAAAATTTTGACATAACAAAATTATTGACAAAAACACGCCCCTGGGTGGGCTCGAACCACCAGCCTTCCGGTTTCACTCCCTAATTTGCATAACAGCCGAACGCGCTAGCCAATTGCGCCACAGAGGCTCGGTATATTTTGAGAAACGATTAAATCAATATATCATATCTTGTTTTTTTTGAGAAAAACGAAGAAAAACGTTTGAAAATTGGTTTAAAAATAATAGGACTTTTCAAGAAAGATATGTTTGTATGGTGCCAAGACTAGTGTTCTTTGAGGTTCTTTCTGGGGATCGTTGTAAGCGTAGATGCTGTGTTCATTCTGTAATTCTGTGACCCTTTAGTTGTACAATTTCTGTAAGTCATTAGCAGTTCAAGAGTTGTTATTGATTAAATTAATTCCCCTCGATAGAGAGTTGGGCCGAACTCGGAGGTAGTGCAATACCGAGTCAACCCGTGGCAAAGGCCATGCAAGCACGACGCATCCACCCGTTTCCAAAAAACAGTTCAACTTTGTTGGATCTAATAGATCCATATCAGAAGTTAAGCTGATAAGAACAGATTGAAATTTTGTATTTTTCCCCAAAATGAGAGCAAAGATGTATGCACACTTAAAATAAGAAGATAGATACATATAAAAGGATAAAATAGCTACTTAAATCCTGCCAAGCGAGATAAATAGTCATCACTATAAAACCCTGTAAGCGTGACATATATGTTCGAAAAACACTACATAAATACGGACACTACTTAGACTTATAATGGAAGGAAGGTGTATAACTATGCTTGGGCTTGAAGAGTAAAAAACTATTGTTCTTCATTAGCTAGGGGTTCCTCTTCACATCTGGATAGGTGACGGGCGATGATTTCTGTTGTTCCATGCACTGCAGCTAGGCGCGCCCTTCTCCTCAGGTTTGTCCAGCATCGATCGGAGAGGCCAAAGGCACGCTGCATGTCACGATTTTCCGGTAACCAGGAGCCGAAGGATCCGACGACGAACGGATATGTGGGGGCCAGATGGATGTATTTTTCGGTCTTCCGGGCGAAGGCAGATCTTAGTTTTTCGGGGTCGTCTATCGATATGGCCACATCGATGATGGATGGAGGGTTCACGGATGTGACTAAGATGTCCGGACGGAGTTCAGTGCCTGGAAACCGGGAGTCGACTGTCACCTGATGACCCGCTCTTCTCAGCTCAGTTACAATGAGATTCTGGACAGTGTTGTGTCTTTCTCGGGCTAGTAGAAGATTGTGTTGACATCCGTTGGTGACATGGTTGGTGGTTTCCTTGAATAGGTTGCAATGACGGCAATTCTTGTTTGTTGATTGTGATCCATGGCGGCCTTTGGTGGGTAGCAAGCCGAGACGGCCCTGGAAAAGGTAGTGCCAGTCTTGGAAGGACAAATCAGTTCGGACAGAGGTCATCCTAGCGATGTCTTTAGATGACGTGTCTATGGCCAGAGCACGCGCAGTTTCACCTTGAGATGGAGCGGAGAGGAACTTAGGTGTGTCTTTGTCTCAGTGCAGTTCGAAGCCCTCGGACGGCTTTAACGGAAAGGGAAGAGACGTCGTCGGCGACCAAGGTTGATAGGCTATTGTCACCGGATACATCGATCTTCACTTTCAAGTAGTTTGCCGACTTTCGAGCTCGACTCCATAGGTTCTCGTTTCCACCCCCGTATCGGATGCGGTAGAGGCCATCCGACGTATCACCAGAAAGGAAAGACGAGATAAGAGAGAGGTCAGGGTCCTCTTCGTCCGCACCCATCCGTAGTTTCTCTCGGATCGTGTTTACTAGCTGCTTACGGCACACCTGACGGACAACTGGGTCACTGCTGTCAAGAAGTTGTGTTGCACGCGCCAATGTCCAAATATCTGCCTCCTCCGGAAGAGGGATCGTGCCCAGGCCACCAACAGCCCGATCCGCGTAAAAAAACTCGTTGCTGGATGATCCAGGGACGTTTGTGATGAAACGAAGAAAGTCCTTGGCTCGTTGCTCGGTGGAGTTGAGGAATAATTTCTCCACCCGTCCAGAGGCGAGGTGATGCGAAAGTGACGGGAGGAGATGAGAGCGGAACACTTCAAGTTTTTGCCATGGGGCCAGAAGAGAGTCGGCTAGTAGGTGAAGTTTCTCGGGTAGATCCGTTGCTGGCCGGAAGCGGAGCCGGGCCCCTATTGGGAGTCCAAGGTAGAGCTCATGCTCGTCCTCTTTTTGCGAGCGGAGAATTTCTCCCCCGAGTTTGAGTGTGCACTGGATCGTCCTTCCTTTGGCCATGGAGATATTGACACACTTCTTTGCATTGAAGCGGAGGCCAAGTTTTGCTGCTGTCATTTGCATTAGAGATAGGACGGCTTGTTGTTCTATTCCACTCTTGCTGATGACGGCAATGTCATCAGCATAGGCTGTAGCTTTGACGACTGAGCCAAGGAGAGGAAGGCCACTATTGGAGGCGGTGGCCACTCGAAGAAGAGGTTCTGTTGCCAGTGAATAGACAATGGCGCTGAGAGGGTCCCCTTGCCGGACGCCAGAGGTAAGTTGCACCCAAAAAAGCTCCTTTTTCACATCAAAATCGGTTGAATTTTCCGTGTAGATGTCCGTAAGGACATGGTTAAAAACCAGTGGAATTGGAAGGCTGTTAAATAGCTCAGTTAGGTTGGGATGCGGGAGTGAACCGAATGCGTTCTCTTGGTCCACGTAGGTAAGGGAGAAATCAGAGAGGTTCCTCTTCGCCTCGTCAACCACCATTTGAAGAATTTGAGTATGCTCCTGAATACCTTTTACTCCAGGGAGGAAACCCTTTTGTTCAGGTGAGATCCACTGATTGGCAACCGCAGTAGCTACCAGACGGGAGCAGAGTACCCCCGAGAAGATTTTATAAAGGGTGGATAGGAGGGAGATTGGCCGGAAGTTGGAAATGTCCTTGGTTTCTCCTTTTTTGTAGATGAAAATAGTCCTCGATTCCTTCCATTGCTTGGGTATCCCAAGTCGCCAGACGGAGGAGTAGAGAGACTCAAGAAGATAGCAGGAAGGGTCGAGATGTTTGATGTGTTGGTACTCGATCCCGTCGCTTCCAGGTGCAGTATTTGTTGAGTGCTGTAGCTTCCTAAGGATCTCCATCCGTCTTGGTGGCACAGAAAGAAGAGCGATCTCCTCGTCACTAGGCTGCTTCCAGTTACACTCATCATAGGCTCGTCTTGCCTCCTGGACAGCATGTGCATCAGGCCTATCCTTGTTGTAAGTAGATTTCAGGTAGTCCTTGGCTTGTTGCTGGTCACCATCAAAAGGCGGCGAACTTTCTCCAAGAGCCTCACGAACGGCTCTTCGTGGGTATCTATTGAAAAGGCGTTGCAGGCGTGAAGCTGCGCGGGAGTCGTTTTTCCGCTTCTTCCTCACCCGCTGCTGCTGACGCGACTGGACTCGCCTTCCTGAAGCAGGCCTGGTAGTCGCTGGTGCCCGAGAAGGTTCAACATTCGTACCAGTATCCGGTTCCTCGACATTATCGATCCACTCCTTTGTGCATTTCTCCAAAAACTCCTCCAGTTGAGGGAGAGAAGAGCAATGAGAGAAACTTTCCGCCCATTTCGTGGAGAAACTTTCTTCATTCCTTCTATTTTCTCTTTGTGAGACGGATAGTGAATGTGGCGTTGGAGCTGTTGGTTGCCAATTATTTTCTATCTGGTTAGAAGAGTTATTGGAGTTCGATTCGCCTCCCTCCACCTCCTCCTCCTCCATGCTGCTTGTTGTTTCACCTAGATTAGGTGGCGTAATGGAACCAGAAGAATTCGATATGCTTTCCTCTGTATCACCTGTGCCACCTGAGTGGAGTGATTCGAAAGATGTCGAGGAAGAGGACGATTCGTCTGTCGCCTCACTCGTGCTCTCGTTGTGGCCTGTTGCCGGTGTAGAGGTCATCCCACTGGGTGGAATGGTGAAGGAGATGACACCAGAATGGGATAAACGACGGAGCTCTGGAATACGGTTGGCCGACCGGATCGATTCGTTCAAGGCCGGAGAAGCCAGCTGGATCGGTAATGGGATTCTTCCTGCTGGTAGAGCATGTGGTCGCCCCTCTAACACTGGTGAAGTGCAGGTGTGATCTCTCATTTGGTAGCCTCCGTCCGTGAATCCGCACTTTACGCATCTCCACATCCGCACCAACCTTGAGTCGTGGCGGAGGAAGAGGTGGCGCAGTAGGGAGACGGCCGTGGCGTTTCCGAAGCTGTTGGTCACCCATCGGCAGTGGCAGCAGCGGCTCGGAACGAGAGGATACTGCATGATTAAGGCATTCCCTTGGAACTCTGTTGGGGCATACTCTATAGAGGCATCCTCAAGATCGTCCTCCATATCGTCCCGAAGTAGGCTCGCACATTGGCGTTGGTGAGACGTCGCATCCCTAGCGGAGGTCGTCTCTATTTGGCATCCAGAGCATTTTAAATGGGCCACGAGGATCTCATAATTCTTCCGGAAGTGGTCGGCGAGGTTCGCAGCTCTAGTTTTAGATGCGTAGGAACCGGATCCACATCCTCGGCCGCAGGTAATTCTGGCTGGGACGGGATGAGGGATGATAATCTTCCCGTCTTCATCAGAGATGATTATTCCTCCAGAGTTCGGTGGCATTATGCGCTAGAGCTGTCACTACCGTGAGAACATTAGCCTCAAACCTGATGGTCAAGCTCGAACAAGACTCCAGATTTCAAAGTCGGTAAAAATACTGTGTCAACTTAACTTTAGCAGTTAGAATCCGAGTGCGGGGTTATTTTCCTTGCGAGAAACCCGTAATTTAGGGCTTTCTCCTACGTCAAGAAATAAACTCAAACCAAAGAGTTTAACCTACTGGACTCGGGGAAAAGTCAGTAACACCGTCGTTTTTAGCTACAGTGTAGTTTGACTCAGCAGACAACTTCCTTACGAAGTATCCAGAGTTACTCTTTACAGCCGAGATGTCAGCTCAGTAAAATCGCACTGGACTCTGGAAACAAAGTCAGTAACACCAGAGTGTTAAGTACAGTGTACTTTTACTCTGAATGCAGAGTTATTTTCCTTTCGGAAAAACCCTCGATCAAGGGTCAGCTCTAACGGCCGAGATGTGAGCTCAGACCAGAGAGGTGAACTTGCACCGGACTTTGAAAACAAAGTCAGTAACACAAATGTGTTTACTACAGAGTAGTATGACTCCAAATGCGGAGTTACTTTCCTTGCGGAATAAGCTCGATTTAGGGTTTATATCTGTCAGCCAAGCAATAAACTCAAGCAAGACAGAGATTCCCACACGAGTACTAGGAAGGTAGTCACACAAATAAAAAGCAATAACACACATAAAAGCAATACTACCAAGACCGGGGATCGAACCTCCTTACTACACTTCCAAAAGAGCATTAAAGTTAGAAAATTTAACACAAACAATTCAATTTTTTGGATGACCAAATAAAACGTAAATTATAACCATCCAGACCAAAAAAAGAGAAGAAATGGTTATTTAAATTATGAGTACCCGTGATTTAAGCCTTCGTTGTGCATTGCTTAAGAACGTGTTTTAATATATTTATTCGACTGCAGAGTGTGGAGGTAGTGTGGCCGAGTGGTCTAAGGCGATGGTTTTAGGCACCATTCTCTTCGGAGGCAAGAGTTCGAATCTCTTCACTATCAAAATCTTTCATTTATAATAACACTAGTAGAAATTTTTTGTTAAAAAATCCACCGAATGTATACAATTTCATTTAGATACACATTGAAGTCGGTGGACTGTAGTGGTGGTAAAGATATCCATAGGTCGCTGGTTCAATTCCGGCTCGAAGGAAAATATTTTGGTCTTTCATAAATACGTGAGTAAGAACGTCTTTAGAAAATGGACGGAACTTTTTGAAGAAAGAAGCAAACGAGACACAGTATCAAAAATACCCGATCAAACAAAAGTAGGGCCTGGCTAGCTCAGTCGGTAGAGCATGAGACTCTTAATCTCAGGGTCGTGGGTTCGAGCCCCACGTTGGGCGCAGAGTATATTTTATTTTTTCAAACTTTGGATTCCCTCTTCTTTCGTGCATTCGACTACATTTCTATTACTGATTTACTGTACCACCAATGCATGTTCAATATATATTATTATTAGGACAATATCTGAAGTGGAATAATAATGTATAATGTCATCGGACTTATGCAAAGTAATTTTGAAATAGCACTTTATAAATTTGGTAAAGATGACCAAACTTGAATAAGACATTCAAAGAATTAAAACATTTCTAACCGTATATTATTCATTTCAAGAAAACAATGAGCAAAAATAGTTAATTAAAACAAAAATTAAGAATTAAAACATTTCTAACCGTATATTATTCATTTCAAGAAAAAAATGAGCAAAAATAGTTAAGCTGGAAGAGCGTTAGACTGGAGATCCCTGGTTTGATCTGGGATTCGTTAATTCAATTTTTTGGTCAAAAATATGCATGTATATTGACAAAACAAAATTATTGACAAAAACACGCCCCTGGGTGGGCTCGAACCACCAGCCTTCCGGTTTCACTCCCTAATTTGCATAACAGCCGAACGCGCTAGCCAATTGCGCCACAGAGGCTCGGTATATTTTGAGAAACGATTAAATCAATATATCATATCTTGTTTTTTTGAGAAAAACGAAGAAAAACGTTTGAAAATTGGTTTAAAAATAATAGGACTTTTCAAGAAAGATATGTTTGTATGGTGCCAAGACCAGTGTTCTTTGAGGTTCTTTCTGGGGATCGTTGTAAGCGTAGATGCTGTGTTCATTCTGTAATTCTGTGACCCTTTAGTTGTACAATTTCTGTAAGTCATTAGCAGTTCAAGAGTTGTTATTGATTAAATTAATTCCCCTCGATAGAGAGTTGGGCCGAACTCGGAGGTAGTGCAATACCGAGTCAACCCGTGGCAAAGGCCGTGCAAGCACGACGCATCCGCCCGTTTCCAAAAATCAGTTCAACTTTGTTGGATCTAATAGATCCATATCAGAAGTTAAGCTGATAAGAACAGATTTAAAGCATTGTATTTTCCACCATGGAACAAAGATATATGTACACATGAGCAAATATTATGCATACTTAAAATAGACTTGAGGATTTTGACTAGGGTGGTTGAAAGGCAATTAAATTTGTGATTTGATTCGCTTCGATCGTCTACTTCATTCTCGGAAGAGTCAGTAGGGCAGTTGTGGAGGTGTCTCTGGATGATTTTTGTTGTTCCTTGAATGGCGAGAAGGCGTGAGCGGCGACGGAATCCGTTCCATAGCCTGGGTGGGATGCTGAGGGTGTCTCTTATAGCGTCGTTTGATGGCAGCCAAGCCCCTAGCGACCCGACTACTAGAGGGAATATATTTCCAAGGTCTTTGTACTTCTCGACTTTCTTTCGGTGTGCTGAGTAGAGGTTTTCGGCTGTGTCGAGAGGTACAGTCACGTCGATGATTGTTTCCGGGGAGGTGGAGTTGATAACCAGGTCCGGTCTTAAGGTAGTACGGTCAAAGGCATGGTTGACCGTGACTTGGTGTCCACTTTTCCGTATTACCTCAACGAGTGAATCAAGGACTTGGTTGTGGCGATCTGTGTAAAGAGAAAGGTTATTTTTGCAATGAGAAATAACATGTGCTGTAGTTTCTGCTTCTCTGCATCCTCGGCGACAAGTTTTGTCGGGGATTTTAGATCCAGGACAGGATCTGACAGGTAGGAGGCTGAGCCGAGCACGGTGGAGATTATGCCAGTCGCTGAAGGAAAGGGTAGTGCGGCAAGACGTTAGGAAGGCGATGTCTTTGGTCTTGACGTCGAGGGCGAGCCCGGTTGCTATTTTTCCTTGGGGAGCCTGCAGGAGATGACTGGTCCAGCGTTCGCGAATCGCCGTACGCAAGCCACGGACCACCTTAGCGGAGATACAGGAGACATCGTCAGCGATGATTCTAGTGGGATTTTCGCCGGATATGTCAATCTTGATTCCTTTAAGATGAATTGCGGCTGCCCGGGCTCTCGTCCAGAGGTTTGACCGTTTTCCTCCATGGGCAATGGCGGTGAGTCCTTTTTCCATTGAACCAGACAGGTACTCTCCATATGGGATGACTTCAGGTTCCCTTCTGTTTCCAAAACCGTCGAGTATTGTCTGATGCAGCTGGGCCGAGGATATGTCTCTGATTATTTTATCCCTGCTATCCAGCAGTTGGACAGCACGGGCAATAGTCCAGATATCTGCCTCCTGAGAGAGTGATTGGGCGCCAAGTCCTCCAACTCTTCGATCTGCATAGAAAAAGGCGTTGTTAGCAGACATTGGAACATTTGCCACATACCTTAGAAAGTCTCTGCAGTCTTGTTCGAGTCCATGCAGGGAGCCTTTCTCAACTTTTCCAGAGGCAAGGTGATGGGACAATGACGGAAGAAGTGCGCATCGGAAGACCTCAAGTTTCTGCCAAGGGGAAAGGCCGGAGTCGGCAACTTTGTCCAATTTTTCTTTCAGCGTGTCCGGAATACGAAAAAGCAACTTTGAACCCATCGGAGTCCCAAGGTACTCTTCATTTTCTTCCTCTTTTAGAGCACGAATACTTGCACCATGGATTCTGAGGTCAGGCTCCAGATTCGGCACCAGCCCTTTCTCCAGAACAAGCGATACACACTTGCCTGGGTTGAATTGCAATTGAAGAATTGAGGCGATTTTGTCAACCACGTCCAGGACTCGCTGTTGGTCGGACACGGACATGCCAATCACCGCAAGATCGTCTGCGTAGCCAGTTACCTTTGCAAGAAAACCAAAAACAGGGAAACCAAGATTAGTAGATGACTTAGCTGCCCGTAAGACTGGTTCTATTGCTAAATCAAAAACTCCCGTGCTAAGCGGGTCACCCTGTCTAACACCAGCCGTTGGGTTAATTGAAATTGTGTCTCGGCCAACTGCAAATTCCAGAGTGTTCTCTCGGTAGATGTCTCTAAGTATATGTCTTAGGACTGGTGGGATTGGTAGGCTCTCGAAAAGTTCCTCCAGAATGGCATGTGGAATAGAGCCGAATGCATTTAGGAGATCTAGGAAGGTGATGATTAGATCCAACTTCAGCCGCACCGCTACATCCCGTATGGTCTGGAGTAGGTGAGTGTGTTCCTGGATTCCCCGAACGCCTGGGAGGAACCCCTTCTGCTCTGGTGAAATCCAGCCGACTGATGAGGCCACGTCGAGTAACCTAGAATTAATAATACCAGAAAAAAGCTTATAAATAGTTGGAAGCAAAGAGATTGGTCTAAAGTTCCCGTAGTCAGAGGGATCCCCCTTCTTATAGATCGGGATAGTACGCGCAGTTTTCCACGCCTTGGGGATGCCATATTTCCAAACCAGTTCAAAGATCATTTCCAGTAATCGGCCAGTGGGGTCGAGTGCACGGAGATGACGGTACTCGAGGCCATCCTTCCCGGGGGCGGTATTGGTTGCTCTGGCCAGCTTAGCAGCAATTTCCTCCTTTTTTGGAGGAGAAGACAGCAACCCAAAGGTCTCTTCGTTCAGCTCACTCCAGTGGCACTCATCGTAGAGTTTTCTTGCTGCAGCGGTTTGTTCGGTAGACAGTTGTGGTCGTTCATAAGTCCTCTTAAGGAAAGCCTCAGCACTCTCTCGGTCTCCAGAGTAGCCCTTTGATTCTTCCTCAAGGATTTTTCTGATTGCTCTCCTAGGATAAAGAGAAAAAAGACGTTGAATATGTGCTTTAGCTAATCTTTCACCTTTTTTATTCGCTTTAGAGCGTTGGACTTGTCGTGATTGTACACGGCGGCGTTGTCTTCCTCTCGGCTGTTTAGGTGGCCTGGCTGTTCCTGGGGTTTCTTCAGCTGTGTTGCAGGTGGACTTGACCCAATCCTTGGTGCATGCCTCGAGCAATGAGTCAAGTTCGGCGAGTGCGGTGACTTGGGAGAGCCGCGCCGACCATTTTAGAAAGAATTCTTGTGACTGCCGTAGTGTAGTTTCGTTTGGGATTGTGTTGGTGGTGTCAGAATCTTCTGCTGAAGAGGGTTCGTCCGATTGTTCAGTCGTAGAAGTAGATGTGTCAGTCTCGAATTGACTAGCTGTTGAAGATTGCTCGGTTGACTGTTCAGAAGAGGGGTAGGAGTCGAGATCCTCAGTGAATGAGACTATGTTGACGTCATGAAGAGTGGGTGAGTGGGGAGGTGTTGAGTACTCAGAGTCGGCATCCTCTTCCGGCTCCTCATCCGCTTCTAACTCATAATTGTTATTAGCTCCAGGATCCACGTTTTCTTCCTCGGCAAAGGTGTCGTTGGTGGTTTGATCTTCGGAATGGCTCTGAAGAGAAGGCGGCCGTTCCTGTTCATTGCTAGTTGGTTGTCGGGGAAGGCATTCGTGTTTTGACAGATGGTATGGCATGTTGAGTTCTCCACAGTAGCGGCATCTCCAACGCCGTTTGCCGACGATCTCGTGATCTCTGAATAGATGGTGGCGAATAGATTCGGCTTGAATAGTGTCTTTTAGGGCTTCTGACTTAAAGTTGCAGTCGCAGCAAAGCATGGTTCTCCCAACTGGCCAGTCCATGATAAAGTTGTGGGTGAAGACTTTTCCAAAATCACTCAGCTCGACTTGTTCATTAAGTGGAATTTCCTGAAGGCTGATGGTAACCGAGTCAGAAGGGGCTTCTTCTTCGTCTTCAACTTCTGTTTGATTTGAACATTCCCGCCTTATGTGATGGTTCGCCTCTTGCAGAGAAACAAAGTCCAATCCACACCTGCAACGAAACAAAGTTTTAAAAGATAAACTAATACTGTGCTTATCCTTAAAGTGTTTGATGGCTTGGGAGTGTCGGTCGTGGCTAGACCATCCTCTTCTTGAGCCTTGAAGTGGGCAGTTTTTGCAGGCTAGATGTGCTGGAACTGGTACTGGGATGATGAGAAGTTTTTCTTCTTCTTCTTCTTCGTCATTCTCACACAAATCAAGATAGAAGGCCATGAGGAAAAGGGTGGCCGAAGAGTTGGGAGTGGGTTTTACCCCACTGTACGTGCGCGTGGAAAAAACGGCCGATGTGACACTTGTATCACGAGCAAGCTCGTGGTCTGGAACACACCGAACCGCGGGAGCCGTCGCCGCGATTATCCTCCCTGAGAACTTTGAAAAGATATGTGCGCGTAGCTTTATTGCGAGACGAGCCGAATCTGAAAAAAATCAGAGTTCAGCTCAGGCGAAAAACCTCTGGCATATAATCAAAGTGTTTCGCTCGCTCTCCACGCCAAAGGAAGCTTGGTTAAAGCACCCTCTGTTATGTCACCTCCCCTGTTGAGTGGTAGGACGAACCGATCCACTCGGGGTGGGTCTACAAGAGCGAAGGCCAGCGACTCAATGGTACTGGAGAGGCTAGCATGCACACACTACACTTTGATCTTAGCCAAAAGGCCGAGAAGCGATTAATGTACTACACTTTGATCTTAGCCAAAAGGCCGAGAAGCGATAACTAGTTAATCATTTCCGCCTCTACTTGAACGGTGGTTGGTCGCCAGGCATGGACAGGTCTTAAAAAAATCATCAAAATATCAATTTTTCGCTTTGAAGCGTCCAACTTCCGCCAAACACATACCGTTTCAATCGTAAAAAATATTTTGATAAAGCTCGTTTCTTTCATCTGTTCTCAATTGTTTTGTTGACATGTCCACAAAGATAACCAGTTCACTCTGCAACTTGAAAAAATACGAATTTAGGAGGATGGGTCAATCGACTCTTTTAATTTCACCTGTTTGATTTCTACCCTCTGCACTTGAGGCGTGCCTCCAGGGATTAGGGTACTTATCGTCTTTTCAGGTACTACTTTTGTATGCTAAAAATAACTAGCGCCGCGGCCCGGTAGAATAACCGGACATCATTCTGTAAAATTCGACATTGCCCGTTGATGCCAAATCTACTGAATGTTTCCAATGGCTGTAAGCGATGTCTGACGTTTCCCAGTAAACGTTTCCAGTAAGAAGTGCCTGTTCTAAGTTGCCCGGTCCTAGGTGCTTTATTCAACGAGTCCGACATACGGTGACTGGGTGTAGAATCCCGGCATAAGAAGACTCGTTTCGTTTTAGGAAGCCCGCATACTAAGATAGTGCATCTATCCCGTTTCTCACGGTATTAATAAACTGGCTTTGATATCGCGCTTTTGATGAGTAAAAAATTTGAGACTTCGAAAAGACATGTAATAAAAACAACCAAACACTGTCCAGAATTATACATAAAGAAGAAATAAATAGGTCCTCGGTAGTATAGTGGTGAGTATCCCTGCCTGTCACGCAGGAGACCGGGGTTCGATTCCCCGCCGGGGAGGAGGATTTTTTATAAATATCTTTTGGCAATAACAAGAATCTTCTGGTCCGTTATTGCTTTCTTTAAAAAGATGCCCCGAGTGAGGTTCGAACTCACGACCTCGAGATTATGAGACTCGCGCGCTGCCTACTGCGCTATCGAGGGTTGCAAATCAGATTCTTTTCACATAATACTAATCATACCACAACTTTCAATTACAATACAGAGAAGCCAGTGTTTCTTTTAAAAAATCGTCAATTCTCTTTTACCTCAAATAGTAGTGGTACAAGGACCGATACCCTGCTTCTCTATTTTTAAAAACAAGGAAATTCTTGCTGTAAATTCAAAACAAGTTGACATCCAGCTCATAATCCACACTTAGCCGTGTACTTGCAGGTCGTCTAGTATGTTATCGATCGTGACAGGACTCGAACCTGCAATTTTCGGATCCGAAGTCCGAGGCCTTATCCATTAGGCCACACGACCACATTGACATAAGCTACCTTCAAATAGCAATTTTTTAAAAATATGTTTTTAGAATTCCAGCTTATTTCATTGTAAAACTTTAATAGGAAAAGGAAAGAAAAGATTTTGAAATATTCCAAAAGAGCATTAAAGTTAGAAAATTTAACACAAACAATTCAATTTTTTGGATGACCAAATAAAACGTAAATTATAACCATCCAGACCAAAAAAAGAGAAGAAATGGTTATTTAAATTATGAGTACCCCGTGATTTAAGCCTTCGTTGTGCATTGCTTAAGAACGTGTTTTAATATATTTATTCGACTGCAGAGTGTGGAGGTAGTGTGGCCGAGTGGTCTAAGGCGATGGTTTTAGGCACCATTCTCTTCGGAGGCAAGAGTTCGAATCTCTTCACTATCAAAATCTTTCATTTATAATAACACTAGTAGAAATTTTTTGTTAAAAAATCCACCGAATGTATACAATTTCATTTAGATACACATTGAAGTCGGTGGACTGTAGTGGTGGTAAAGATATCCATAGGTCGCTGGTTCAATTCCGGCTCGAAGGAAAATATTTTGGTCTTTCATAAATACGTGAGTAAGAACGTCTTTAGAAAATGGACGGAACTTTTTGAAGAAAGAAGCAAACGAGACACAGTATCAAAAATACCCGATCAAACAAAAGTAGGGCCTGGCTAGCTCAGTCGGTAGAGCATGAGACTCTTAATCTCAGGGTCGTGGGTTCGAGCCCCACGTTGGGCGCAGAGTATATTTTATTTTTTCAAACTTTGGATTCCCTCTTCTTTCGTGCATTCGACTACATTTCTATTACTGATTTACTGTACCACCAATGCATGTTCAATATATATATTATTAGGACAATATCTGAAGTGGAATAATAATGTATAATGTCATCGGACTTATGCAAAGTAATTTGAAATAGCACTTTATAAATTTGGTAAAGATGACCAAACTTGAATAAGACATTCAAAGAATTAAAACATTTCTAACCGTATATTATTCATTTCAAGAAAACAATGAGCAAAAATAGTTAATTAAAACAAAATTAAGAATTAAAACATTTCTAACCGTATATTATTCATTTCAAGAAAAAAATGAGCAAAAATAGTTAAGCTGGAAGAGCGTTAGACTGGAGATCCCTGGTTTGATCTGGGATTCGTTAATTCAATTTTTTGGTCAAAAATATGCATGTATATTGACAAAACAAAATTATTGACAAAAACACGCCCCTGGGTGGGCTCGAACCACCAGCCTTCCGGTTTCACTCCCTAATTTGCATAACAGCCGAACGCGCTAGCCAATTGCGCCACAGAGGCTCGGTATATTTTGAGAAACGATTAAATCACTATATCATATCTTGTTTTTTTGAGAAAAACGAAGAAAAACGTTTGAAATTGGTTTAAAAATAATAGGACTTTCAAGAAAGATATGTTTGTATGGTGCCAAGACCAGTGTTCTTTGAGGTTCTTTCTGGGGATCGTTGTAAGCGTAGATGCTGTGTTCATTCTGTAATTCTGTGACCCTTTAGTTGTACAATTTCTGTAAGTCATTAGCAGTTCAAGAGTTGTTATTGATATAAATTAATTCCCCTCGATAGAGAGTTGGGCCGAACCTCGGAGGTAGTGCAATACCGAGTCAACCCGTGGCAAAGGCCGTGCAAAGCACGACGCATCCGCCCGTTTCCAAAAATCAGTTCAACTTTGTTGGATCTAATAGATCCATATCAGAAGTTAAGCTGATAAGAACAGATACTACACTTTGATCTTAGCCAAAAGGCCGAGAAGCGATAACTAGTTAATCATTTCCGCCTCTACTTCGAACGGTGGTTGGTCGCCAGGCATGGACAGGTCTTAAAAAAATCATCAAAATATCAATTTTTCGCTTTGAAGCGTCCAACTTCCGCCAAACACATACCGTTTCAATCGTAAAAAATATTTTGATAAAGCTCGTTTCTTTCATCTGTTCTCAATTGTTTTGTTGACATGTCCACAAGATAACTAGTTCACTCTGCAACTTGAAAAAATACGAATTTAGGAGGATGGGTCAATCGACTCTTTTAATTTCACCTGTTTGATTTCTACCCTCTGCACTTGAGGCGTGCCTCCAGGGATTAGGGTACTTATCGTCTTTTCAGGTACTACTTTTGTATGCTAAAAATAACTAGCGCCGCGGCCCGGTAGAATAACCGGACATCATTCTGTAAAATTCGACATTGCCCGTTGATGCCAAATCTACTGAATGTTTCCAATTGGCTGTAAGCGATGTCCTGACGTTTCCCAGTAAACGTTTCCAGTAAGAAGTGCCTGTTCTAAGTTGCCCGGTCCTAGGTGCTTTATTCAACGAGTCCGACATACGGTGACTGGGTGTAGAATCCCGGCATAAGAAGACTCGTTTCGTTTTAGGAAGCCCGCATACTAAGATACTGCATCTATCCCGTTTCTCACGGTATTAATAAACTGGCTTTGATATCGCGCTTTTGATGAGTAAAAAATTTGAGACTTCGAAAAGACATGTAATAAAACAACCAAAACACTGTCCAGAATTATACATAAAGAAGAAATAAATAGGTCCTCGGTAGTATAGTGGTGAGTATCCCTGCCTGTCACGCAGGAGACCGGGGTTCGATTCCCCGCCGGGGAGGAGGATTTTTTATAAATATCCTTTTGGCATAACAAGAATCTTCTGGTCCGTTATTGCTTTCTTTAAAAAGATGCCCCGAGTGAGGTTCGAACTCACGACCTCGAGATTATGAGACTCGCGCGCTGCCTACTGCGCTATCGAGGGTGCAAATCAGATTCTTTCACATAATACTAATCATACCACAACTTTCAATTACAATACAGAGAAGCCAGTGTTTCTTTTAAAAAATCGTCAATTCTCTTTTACCTCAAATAGTAGTGGTACAAGGACCGATACCCTGCTTCTCTATTTTAAAAACAAGGAAATTCTTGCTGTAAATCAAAACAAGTTTGACATCCAGCTCATAATCCACACTTAGCCGTGTACTTGCAGGTCGTCTAGTATGTTATCGATCGTGACAGGACTCGAACCTGCAATTTTCGGATCCGAAGTCCGAGGCCTTATCCATTAGGCCACACGACCACATTGACATAAGCTACCTTCAAATAGCAATTTTTTAAAAAATATGTTTTTAGAATTCCAGCTTATTTCATTGTAAAAACTTTAATAGGAAAAGGAAAGAAAAGATTTTGAAATATTCCAAAAGAGCATTAAAGTTAGAAAATTTAACACAAACAATTCAATTTTTTTGGATGACCAAATAAAACGTAAATATAACCATCCAGACCAAAAAAGAGAAGAAATGGTTATTTAAATTATGAGTACCCGGTGATTTAAGCCTTCGTTGTGCATTGCTTAAGAAACGTGTTTTAATATATTTATTCGACTGCAGAGTGTGGAGGTAGTGTGGCCGATGTGGTCTAAGGCGATGGTTTTAGGCACCATTCTCTTCGGAGGCAAGAGTTCGAATCTCTTCACTATCAAATCTTTCATTTATAATAACACTAGTAGAAATTTTTTTGTTAAAAAATCCACCGAATGTATACAATTCATTTAGATACACATTGAAGTCGGTGGACCTGTAGTGGTGGTTAAAGATATCCATAGGTCGCTGGTTCAATTCCGGCTCGAAGAAAATATTTTGGGTCTTTCATAAATACGTGAGTAAGAACGTCTTTAGAAAAATGGACGGAACTTTTTGAAGAAAGAAGCAAACGAGACACAGTATCAAAAATACCCGATCAAACAAAAGTAGGAGCCTGGGCTAGCTCAGTCGGTAGAGCATGAGACTCTTAATCTCAGGGTCGTGGGTTCGAGCCCCCACGTGGGCGCAGAGTATATTTTATTTTTCAAACTTGGATTCCCTCTTCTTTCGTGCATTCGACTACATTTCTATTACTGATTTACTGTACCACCAATGCATGTTCAATATATATTATTATTAGGACAATATCTGAAGTGGAATAATAATGTATAATGTCATCGGACTTATGCAAAGTAATTTTGAAATAGCACTTTATAAATTTGGTAAAGATGACCAAACTTGAATAAGACATTCAAAGAATTAAAACATTTCTAACCGTATATTATTCATTTCAAGAAAACAATGAGCAAAAATAGTTAATTAAAACAAAAATTAAGAATTAAAACATTTCTAACCGTATATTATTCATTTCAAGAAAAAATGAGCAAAAATAGTAAGCTGGAAGAGCGTTAGACTGGAGATCCCTGGTTTGATCTGGGATTCGTTAATTCAATTTTTTGGTCAAAAATATGCATGTATATTGACAAAACAAAATTATTGACAAAAACACGCCCCTGGGTGGGCTCGAACCACCAGCCTTCCGGTTTCACTCCCTAATTTGCATAACAGCCGACGCGCTAGCCAATTGCGCCACAGAGGCTCGGTATATTTTGAGAAACGATTAAATCAATATATCATATCTTGTTTTTTTGAGAAAAACGAAGAAAAACGTTTGAAAATTGGTTTAAAAATAATAGGACTTTTCAAGAAAGATATGTTTGTATGGTGCCAAGACCAGTGTTCTTTGAGGTTCTTTCTGGGGATCGTTGTAAGCGTAGATGCTGTGTTCATTCTGTAATTCTGTGACCCTTTAGTTGTACAATTTCTGTAAGTCATTAGCAGTTCAAGAGTTGTTATTGATTAAATTAATTCCCCTCGATAGAGAGTTGGGCCGAACTCGGAGGTAGTGCAATACCGAGTCAACCCGTGGCAAAGGCCGTGCAAGCACGACGCATCCGCCCGTTTCCAAAAATCAGTTCAAACTTTGTTGGATCTAATAGATCCATATCAGAAGTTAAGCTGATAAGAACAGATACTACACTTTGATCTTAGCCAAAAGGCCGAGAAGAGCGATAACTAGTTAATCATTTCCGCCTCTACTTGAACGGTGGTTGGTCGCCAGGCATGGACAGGTCTTAAAAAATCATCAAAATATCAATTTTCGCTTTGAAGCGTCCAACTTCCGCCAAACACATACCGTTTCAATCGTAAAAAATATTTTGATAAAGCTCGTTTCTTTCATTGTTCTCAATTGTTTTGTTGACATGTCCACAAAGATAACCAGTTCACTCTGCAACTTGAAAAAATACGAATTTAGGAGGATGGGTCAATCGACTTTTAATTTCAACTGTTTGATTTCTACCCTCTGCACTTGAGGCGTGCCTCCAGGGATTAGGGTACTTATCGTCTTTTCAGGTACTACTTTTGTATGCTAAAAATAACTAGCGCCGCGGCCCGGTAGAATAACCGGACATCATTCTGTAAAATTCGACATTGCCCGTTGATGCCAAATCTACTGAATGTTTCCAATTGGCTGTAAGCGATGTCTGACGTTTCCCAGTAAACGTTTCCAGTAAGAAGTGCCTGTTCTAAGTTGCCCGGTCCTAGGTGCTTTATTCAACGAGTCCGACATACGGTGACTGGGTGTAGAATCCCGGCATAAGAAGACTCGTTTCGTTTTAGGAAGCCCGCATACTAAGATACTGCATCTATCCCGTTTCTCACGGTATTAATAAACTGGCTTTGATATCGCGCTTTTGATGAGTAAAAAATTTAGAGACTTCGAAAAGACATGTAATAAAACAACCAAACACTGTCCAGAATTATACATAAAGAAGAAATAAATAGCTCGGTAGTATAGTGGTGAGTATCCCTGCCTGTCACGCAGGAGACGGGGTTCGATTCCCCGCCGGGGAGGAGGATTTTTTATAAATATCTTTTGGCAATAACAAGAATCTTCTGGTCCGTTATTGCTTTCTTTAAAAAGATGCCCCGAGTGAGGTTCGAACTCACGACCTCGAGATTATGAGACTCGCGCGCTGCCTACTGCGCTATCGAGGCTTGCAAATCAGATTCTTTTCACATAATACTAATCATACCACAACTTTCAATTACAATGCAGAGAAGCCAGTGTTTCTTTTTAAAAAATCGTCAATCTCTTTTACCTCAAATAGTAGTGGACAAGGACCGATACCCTGCTTCTCTATTTTTAAAAACAAGGAAATTCTTGCTGTAAATTCAAAAACAAGTTGACATCCAGCTCATAATCCACACTTAGCCGTGTACTTGCAGGTCGTCTAGTATGTTATCGATCGTGACAGGACTCGAACCTGCAATTTTCGGATCCGAAGTCCGAGGCCTTATCCATTAGGCACACGACCACATTGACATAAAGCTACCTTCAAATAGCAATTTTTTAAAAATGTTTTTAGAATTCCAGCTTATTTCATTGTAAAACTTTAATAGGAAAAGGAAAGAAAAGATTTTGAAATATTCCAAAAGAGCATTAAAGTTAGAAAATTTAACCCAAACAATTCAATTTTTGGGATGACCAATAAAACGTAAATTATAACATCCAGACCAAAAAAAGAGGAAGAAATGGTATATTTAAATTATGAGTACCCGTGATTTAAGCCTTCGTTGTGCATTGCTTAAGAAACGTGTTTTAATATTTTATTCGACTGCAGAGTG
>CM057926.1:6088529-6253885 GCA_030141595.1 Chydorus sphaericus | reverse complement strand
CAACCCGTGGCAAAGGCCGTGCAAGCACGACGCATCCGCCCGTTTCCAAAATCAGTTCAACTTTGTTGGATCTAATAGATCCATTCAGAAGTTAATCTGATAAGAACAGATACTACACTTTGATCTTAGCCAAAGGCCGAGAAGCGATAACTGGTCAATCATTTCCGCCTCTACTTGAACGGTGCTTGGTCGCCAGGCATGGACAGGTCTTTAAAAAATCATCAAAATATCAATTTTTCGCTTTGAAGCGTCCAATTTCCGCCAAACACATACCCTTTCAATCGTAAAAAATATTTTGATAAAGCTCGTTTCTTTCATTTGTTCTCAATTGTTTTGTTGACATGTCCACAAAGATAACCAGTTCACTCTGCAACTTGAAAAAATACGAATTTAGGAGGATGGGTCAATCGGCTCTTTTAATTTCACCTGTTTCATTTCTACCCTCTGCACTTGAGGCGTGCCTCCAGGGATTAGGGTACTTATCTTCTTTTCAGGTACTACTTTAGTATGATAAAAATAACTACGCCGCGGCCCGGTAGAGTAACCGGACATCATTCTGTAAATTCGACATTGCCCGTTGATGCCAAATCTAGTGAATGTTTCCAATTGGCTGTAAGCGATGCCTGACGTTTCCCAGTAAACGCTTCCAGTAAGATGTGCCTGTTCTAAGTTGCCCAGTCCTAGGTGCTTTATTTAAGGAGTCCGACATACGGTGACTGGGTGTAGAATCCCGGCATAAGAAGACTCGTTTCGTTTTAGGAAGCTCGCATACTAAGATACAGTATCTATCCCGTTTTCTCACGGTATTAATAAACTGGCTTTGATATCGCGCTTTTGATGAGTAAAAAATCGAGACTTCGAAAAAGACATTTGGGCAACCAAACACTGTCCAGAATTATACATAAAGAAAGAAATAGGTCCTCGGTAGTATAGTGGTGAGTATCCCTGCCTGTCACGCAGGAGACCGGGGTTCGATTCCCCGCCGGGGAGGAGGATTTTTTTATAAATATCTTTTGGCAATAACAAGAATCTTCTGGTCCGTTATTACTTTCTTTAAAAGTTGCCCCGAGTGAGGTTCGAACTCACGACCTCGAGATTATTCGCGCGCTGCCTACTGCGCTATCGAGGCTTGCAAATCAGATTCTTTTCACATAATACTAATAATCATACCACAACTTTCAATTACAATGCAGAGAAGCCAGTGTTTCTTTTCAAAAAATCGCCATTCTCTTTTACCTCAAATAGTAGTGGCACAAGGACCGATACCCTGCTTCTCTATTTTTAAAAACAAGGAAATTCTTGCTGTAAATTCAAAACAAGTTGACATCCAACTCATAATCCACACTAAGCCGTGTACTTGCAGGTCGTATAGTATGTTATCGATCGTGACAGGACTCGAACCTGCAATTTTCGGATCCGAAGTCCGAGGCCTTATCCATTAGGCCACACGACCACATTGACACAATCAACCTTCAAATAGAGATTGATTCAAAAATCGATAAATTGTGTGCAGTATTAAGAGCAAAAATGTGGTTACATCGAACCAGGACCGACCATGTGACGGCGATCATTCTACCACAGAACCATCGATGCTTGTTCACCACCAAAATTGTTCTCAACAGTTGCGTGTCATTTTAAAAAGTTCAACAAAACAATCTGAATTGACGCACTTTCACTGGTTTCCTTATTTTTCGTTGGTTATATATATCAAGGATCCAGAAAAATTTTCTTTAACTACATCTCATCTACCACATTTTACACTATTTCGTATAATTTTATGCATTTCACCGAAACGAAAACTAGTATTAGAAGAATTTTTTTAAAATATGTTTTTAGAATTCCAGAATATTTCATTGTAAAACTTTAATAGGAATGGAAAGAAAAGATTTTGAAATATTCCAAAAGAGCATTAAAGTTAGAAAATTTAACACAAACAATTCAATTTGTTGGATGACCAAATAAAACGTAAATTATAACCATCCAGACCAAAAAATGAGAAGAAATGGTTATTTAAATTATGGGTACCCGTGATTTAAGCCTTCGTTGTGCATTGCTTAAGAACGTGTTTTAATATATTTATTCGACTGCAGAGTGTGGAGGTAGTGTGGCCGAGTGGTCTAAGGCGATGGTTTTAGGCACCATTCTCTTCGGAGGCAAGAGTTCGAATCTCTTCACTATCAGAATCTTTCATATATAAAATTGTTTTGTTAAAAAATCCACCCAATGTATACAATTTCATTTAGATACACATTGAAATCGGTGGACTGTAGTGGTGGTAAAGATATCCATAGGTCGCTGATTCAATTCCGGCTCGAAGGAAATATTTTGGTCTTTCATAAATACGTCAGTAAGAACGTCTTTAGAAAATGGACGGATCTTTTTGAAGAAAGAAGCAAACGAGAAACAGTATGAAAAATACCCGATCAAACAAAAGTAGGGCCTGGCTAGCTCAGTCGGTAGAGCATGAGACTCTTAATCTCAGGGTCGTGGGTTCGAGCCCCACGTTGGGCGCAGAGTATATTTTATTTTTTCAAACTTTGGATTCCCTCTTCTTTCGTGCATTCGACTACATTTCTATTACTGATTTACTGTACCACCAATGCATGTTCAATATATATTATTATTAGGACAATATCTCAAGTGGAATAATAATATATAATGGTCATCGGACTTATGCAAAGTAATTTTTGAAATAGCACTTTATACATTTGGTAATGATGACCAAACTTGAATACAAACATCAAAGAATTAAAACATTTTCTAACCGTATATTATTCAGTTTCAAGAAAAAAATGAGCAAAAAATAGTTAAGCTGGGAAGAGCGTTAGGCTGGAGATCCCTGGTTGATCTGGGATCGGTAATTCAATTTTTTTGGTAAAAAATATGCATATATATTGACATAAACACGTCCATTGACAAAAACACGCCCTGGGTGGGCTCGAACCACCAGCCCTTCCGGTTTCACTCCCTTATTTGCATAACAGCCGACGCGCTAGCCAATTGCGCCACAGAGGCTCGGTATATTTGAGAAACGATTAAATCAATATATCATATCTTGTCTTTTGAGAAAAAACGAAGAAAAACGTTTGAAAATTGGTTTAAAAATAATAGGACTTTTCAAGAAAGATATGTTTGTATGGTGCCAAGACCATGTTCTTTGAGGTTCTTTCTGGGGATCGTTGTAAGCGTAGATGCTGTACTCATTCTGTAATTCTGTGACCCCTTTAGTTGTACCATTTTTGTCAGTCATTGCAGTTCAGAGTTGTTATTGGATTAAATTAATTCCCCTCGATAGAGAGTTGGGCCGAACTCGGAGGTAGGTGCAATACCGAGTCAACCCGTGGCAAAGGCCGTGCAAGCACGCCGCATCCGCCCGTTTCCAAAAAATCATTTCAACTTTGTTGGATCTAATAGATCCATATCAGAAGTTAAGCTGATAAGAACAGATACTACACTTTGATCTAGCCAAAAGGCCGAGAAGCGATAACTGGTCAATCATTTCCGCCTCTACTTGAACGGTGCTTGGTCGCCAGGCATGGACCAGGTCCTTTAAAAAATCATCAAAATATCAATTTTTCGCTTTGAAAGCGTCCAATTTCCGCCAAACACATACCCTTTCAATCGTAAAAAATATTTTGATAAAGCTCGTTTCTTTCATTTGTTCTCAATTGTTTTGTTGACATGTCCACAAAGATAACCAGTTCACTCTGCAACTTGAAAAAATACGAATTTAGGAGGATGGGTCAATCGGCTCTTTTAATTTCACCTGTTTCATTTCTACCCTCTGCACTTGAGGCGTGCCTCCAGGGATTAGGGTACTTATCTTCTTTTCAGGTACTACTTTAGTATGATAAAAATAACTAGCGCCGCGGCCCGGTAGAGTAACCGGACATCATTCTGTAAAATTCGACATTGCCCGTTGATGCCAAATCTAGTGAATGTTTCCAATTGGCTGTAAGCGATGCCTGACGTTTCCCAGTAAACGCTTCCAGTAAGATGTGCCTGTTCTAAGTTGCCCAGTCCTAGGTGCTTTATTTAAGGAGTCCGACATACGGTGACTGGGTGTAGAATCCCGGCATAAGAAGACTCGTTTCGTTTTAGGAAGCTCGCATACTAAGATACAGTATCTATCCCGTTTCTCACGGTATTAATAAACTGGCTTTGATATCGCGCTTTGATGAGTAAAAAATTCGAGACTTCGAAAAGACATTTGGGCAACCAAACACTGTCCAGAATTATACATAAAGAAAGAAATAGGTCCTCGGTAGTATAGTGGTGAGTATCCCTGCCTGTCACGCAGGAGACCGGGGTTCGATTCCCCGCCGGGGAGGAGGATTTTTTATAAATATCTTTTGGCAATAACAAGAATCTTCTGGTCCGTTAATACTTTCTTTAAAAAGTTGCCCCGAGTGAGGTTCGAACTCACGACCTCGAGATTATGCGCGCTGCCTACTGCGCTATCGAGGCTTGCAAATCAGATTCTTTTCACATAATACTAATAATCATACCACAACTTTCAATTACAATGCAGAGAAGCCAGTGTTTCTTTTCAAAAAATCGCCAATTCTCTTTTACCTCAAATAGTAGTGGCACAAGGACCGATACCCTGCTTCTCTATTTTTAAAAACAAGGAAATTCTTGCTGTAAATTCAAAACAAGTTGACATCCAACTCATAATCCACACTAAGCCGTGTACTTGCAGGTCGTATAGTATGTTATCGATCGTGACAGGACTCGAACCTGCAATTTTCGGATCCGAAGTCCGAGGCCTTATCCATTAGGCCACACGACCACATTGACACAATCAACCTTCAAATAGAGATTGATTCAAAAAATCGATAAATTGTGTGCAGTATTAAGAGCAAAAATGTGGTTACATCGAACCAGGACCGACCATGTGACGGCGATCATTCTACCACAGAACCATCGATGCTTGTTCACCACCAAAAATTGTTCTCAACAGTTGCGTGTCATTTTAAAAAGTTCAACAAAACAATCTGAATTGACGCACTTTCACTGGTTTCCTTATTTTTCGTTGGTTATATATATCAAGGATCCAGAAAAATTTTCTTTAACTACATCTCATCTACCACATTTTACACTATTTCGTATAATTTTATGCATTTCACCGAAACGAAAACTAGTATTAGAAGAATTTTTTTAAAATATGTTTTTAGAATTCCAGAATATTTCATTGTAAAACTTTAATAGGAATGGAAAGAAAAGATTTTGAAATATTCCAAAAGAGCATTAAAGTTAGAAAATTTAACACAAACAATTCAATTTGTTGGATGACCAAATAAACGTAAATTATAACCATCCAGACCAAAAAATGAGAAGAAATGGTTATTTAAATTATGGGTACCCGTGATTTAAGCCTTCGTTGTGCATTGCTTAAGAACGTGTTTTAATATATTTATTCGACTGCAGAGTGTGGAGGTAGTGTGGCCGAGTGGTCTAAGGCGATGGTTTTAGGCACCATTCTCTTCGGAGGCAAGAGTTCGAATCTCTTCACTATCAGAATCTTTCATATATAAAATTGTTTTGTTAAAAAATCCACCCAATGTATACAATTTCATTTAGATACACATTGAAATCGGTGGACTGTAGTGGTGGTAAAGATATCCATAGGTCGCTGATTCAATTCCGGCTCGAAGGAAAATATTTTGGTCTTTCATAAATACGTCAGTAAGAACGTCTTTAGAAAATGGACGGATCTTTTTGAAGAAAGAAGCAAACGAGAAACAGTATGAAAAATACCCGATCAAACAAAAGTAGGGCCTGGCTAGCTCAGTCGGTAGAGCATGAGACTCTTAATCTCAGGGTCGTGGGTTCGAGCCCCACGTTGGGCGCAGAGTATATTTTATTTTTCAAACTTTGGATTCCCTCTTCTTTCGTGCATTCGACTACATTTCTATTACTGATTTACTGTACCACCAATGCATGTTCAATATATATTATTATTAGGACAATATCTCAAGTGGAATAATAATATATAATGTCATCGGACTTATGCAAAGTAATTTTGAAATAGCACTTTATACATTTGGTAATGATGACCAAACTTGAATAAAACATTCAAAGAATTAAAACATTTCTAACCGTATATTATTCATTTCAAGAAAAAAATGAGCAAAAATAGTTAAGCTGGAAGAGCGTTAGGCTGGAGATCCCTGGTTTGATCTGGGATTCGGTAATTCAATTTTTTGGTAAAAAATATGCATATATATTGACATAAACACGTCCATTGACAAAAACACGCCCCTGGGTGGGCTCGAACCACCAGCCTTCCGGTTTCACTCCCTTATTTGCATAACAGCCGAACGCGCTAGCCAATTGCGCCACAGAGGCTCGGTATATTTTGAGAAACGATTAAATCAATATATCATATCTTGTCTTTTGAGAAAAACGAAGAAAAACGTTTGAAAATTGGTTTAAAAATAATAGGACTTTTCAAGAAAGATATGTTTGTATGGTGCCAAGACCAGTGTTCTTTGAGGTTCTTTCTGGGGATCGTTGTAAGCGTAGATGCTGTACTCATTCTGTAATTCTGTGACCCTTTAGTTGTACCATTTTTGTCAGTCATTAGCAGTTCAAGAGTTGTTATTGATTAAATTAATTCCCCTCGATAGAGAGTTGGGCCGAACTCGGAGGTAGTGCAATACCGAGTCAACCCGTGGCAAAGGCCGTGCAAGCACGACGCATCCGCCCGTTTCCAAAAATCAGTTCAACTTTGTTGGATCTAATAGATCCATATCAGAAGTTAAGCTGATAAGAACAGATACTACACTTTGATCTTAGCCAAAAGGCCGAGAAGCGATAACTGGTCAATCATTTCCGCCTCTACTTGAACGGTGCTTGGTCGCCAGGCATGGACAGGTCTTTAAAAAATCATCAAAATATCAATTTTTCGCTTTGAAGCGTCCAATTTCCGCCAAACACATACCCTTTCAATCGTAAAAAATATTTTGATAAAGCTCGTTTCTTTCATTTGTTCTCAATTGTTTTGTTGACATGTCCACAAAGATAACCAGTTCACTCTGCAACTTGAAAAAATACGAATTTAGGAGGATGGGTCAATCGGCTCTTTTAATTTCACCTGTTTCATTTCTACCCTCTGCACTTGAGGCGTGCCTCCAGGGATTAGGGTACTTATCTTCTTTTCAGGTACTACTTTAGTATGATAAAAATAACTAGCGCCGCGGCCCGGTAGAGTAACCGGACATCATTCTGTAAAATTCGACATTGCCCGTTGATGCCAAATCTAGTGAATGTTTCCAATTGGCTGTAAGCGATGCCTGACGTTTCCCAGTAAACGCTTCCAGTAAGATGTGCCTGTTCTAAGTTGCCCAGTCCTAGGTGCTTTATTTAAGGAGTCCGACATACGGTGACTGGGTGTAGAATCCCGGCATAAGAAGACTCGTTTCGTTTTAGGAAGCTCGCATACTAAGATACAGTATCTATCCCGTTTCTCACGGTATTAATAAACTGGCTTTGATATCGCGCTTTTGATGAGTAAAAAATTCGAGACTTCGAAAAGACATTTGGGCAACCAAACACTGTCCAGAATTATACATAAAGAAAGAAATAGGTCCTCGGTAGTATAGTGGTGAGTATCCCTGCCTGTCACGCAGGAGACCGGGGTTCGATTCCCCGCCGGGGAGGAGGATTTTTTTATAAATATCTTTTGGCAATAACAAGAATCTTCTGGTCCGTTAATACTTTCTTTAAAAAGTTGCCCCGAGTGAGGTTCGAACTCACGACCTCGAGATTATGCGCGCTGCCTACTGCGCTATCGAGGCTTGCAAATCAGATTCTTTTCACATAATACTAATAATCATACCACAACTTTCAATTACAATGCAGAGAAGCCAGTGTTTCTTTTCAAAAAATCGCCAATTCTCTTTTACCTCAAATAGTAGTGGCACAAGGACCGATACCCTGCTTCTCTATTTTTAAAAACAAGGAAATTCTTGCTGTAAATTCAAAACAAGTTGACATCCAACTCATAATCCACACTAAGCCGTGTACTTGCAGGTCGTATAGTATGTTATCGATCGTGACAGGACTCGAACCTGCAATTTTCGGATCCGAAGTCCGAGGCCTTATCCATTAGGCCACACGACCACATTGACACAATCAACCTTCAAATAGAGATTGATTCAAAAAATCGATAAATTGTGTGCAGTATTAAGAGCAAAAATGTGGTTACATCGAACCAGGACCGACCATGTGACGGCGATCATTCTACCACAGAACCATCGATGCTTGTTCACCACCAAAAATTGTTCTCAACAGTTGCGTGTCATTTTAAAAAGTTCAACAAAACAATCTGAATTGACGCACTTTCACTGGTTTCCTTATTTTTCGTTGGTTATATATATCAAGGATCCAGAAAAATTTTCTTTAACTACATCTCATCTACCACATTTTACACTATTTCGTATAATTTTATGCATTTCACCGAAACGAAAACTAGTATTAGAAGAATTTTTTTAAAATATGTTTTTAGAATTCCAGAATATTTCATTGTAAAACTTTAATAGGAATGGAAAGAAAAGATTTTGAAATATTCCAAAAGAGCATTAAAGTTAGAAAATTTAACACAAACAATTCAATTTGTTGGATGACCAAATAAAACGTAAATTATAACCATCCAGACCAAAAAATGAGAAGAAATGGTTATTTAAATTATGGGTACCCGTGATTTAAGCCTTCGTTGTGCATTGCTTAAGAACGTGTTTTAATATATTTATTCGACTGCAGAGTGTGGAGGTAGTGTGGCCGAGTGGTCTAAGGCGATGGTTTTAGGCACCATTCTCTTCGGAGGCAAGAGTTCGAATCTCTTCACTATCAGAATCTTTCATATATAAAATTGTTTTGTTAAAAAATCCACCCAATGTATACAATTTCATTTAGATACACATTGAAATCGGTGGACTGTAGTGGTGGTAAAGATATCCATAGGTCGCTGATTCAATTCCGGCTCGAAGGAAAATATTTTGGTCTTTCATAAATACGTCAGTAAGAACGTCTTTAGAAAATGGACGGATCTTTTTGAAGAAAGAAGCAAACGAGAAACAGTATGAAAAATACCCGATCAAACAAAAGTAGGGCCTGGCTAGCTCAGTCGGTAGAGCATGAGACTCTTAATCTCAGGGTCGTGGGTTCGAGCCCCACGTTGGGCGCAGAGTATATTTTATTTTTTCAAACTTTGGATTCCCTCTTCTTTCGTGCATTCGACTACATTTCTATTACTGATTTACTGTACCACCAATGCATGTTCAATATATATTATTATTAGGACAATATCTCAAGTGGAATAATAATATATAATGTCATCGGACTTATGCAAAGTAATTTTGAAATAGCACTTTATACATTTGGTAATGATGACCAAACTTGAATAAAACATTCAAAGAATTAAAACATTTCTAACCGTATATTATTCATTTCAAGAAAAAAATGAGCAAAAATAGTTAAGCTGGAAGAGCGTTAGGCTGGAGATCCCTGGTTTGATCTGGGATTCGGTAATTCAATTTTTTGGTAAAAAATATGCATATATATTGACATAAACACGTCCATTGACAAAAACACGCCCCTGGGTGGGCTCGAACCACCAGCCTTCCGGTTTCACTCCCTTATTTGCATAACAGCCGAACGCGCTAGCCAATTGCGCCACAGAGGCTCGGTATATTTTGAGAAACGATTAAATCAATATATCATATCTTGTCTTTTGAGAAAAACGAAGAAAAACGTTTGAAAATTGGTTTAAAAATAATAGGACTTTTCAAGAAAGATATGTTTGTATGGTGCCAAGACCAGTGTTCTTTGAGGTTCTTTCTGGGGATCGTTGTAAGCGTAGATGCTGTACTCATTCTGTAATTCTGTGACCCTTTAGTTGTACCATTTTTGTCAGTCATTAGCAGTTCAAGAGTTGTTATTGATTAAATTAATTCCCCTCGATAGAGAGTTGGGCCGAACTCGGAGGTAGTGCAATACCGAGTCAACCCGTGGCAAAGGCCGTGCAAGCACGACGCATCCGCCCGTTTCCAAAAATCAGTTCAACTTTGTTGGATCTAATAGATCCATATCAGAAGTTAAGCTGATAAGAACAGATACTACACTTTGATCTTAGCCAAAAGGCCGAGAAGCGATAACTGGTCAATCATTTCCGCCTCTACTTGAACGGTGCTTGGTCGCCAGGCATGGACAGGTCTTTAAAAAATCATCAAAATATCAATTTTTCGCTTTGAAGCGTCCAATTTCCGCCAAACACATACCCTTTCAATCGTAAAAAATATTTTGATAAAGCTCGTTTCTTTCATTTGTTCTCAATTGTTTTGTTGACATGTCCACAAAGATAACCAGTTCACTCTGCAACTTGAAAAAATACGAATTTAGGAGGATGGGTCAATCGGCTCTTTTAATTTCACCTGTTTCATTTCTACCCTCTGCACTTGAGGCGTGCCTCCAGGGATTAGGGTACTTATCTTCTTTTCAGGTACTACTTTAGTATGATAAAAATAACTAGCGCCGCGGCCCGGTAGAGTAACCGGACATCATTCTGTAAAATTCGACATTGCCCGTTGATGCCAAATCTAGTGAATGTTTCCAATTGGCTGTAAGCGATGCCTGACGTTTCCCAGTAAACGCTTCCAGTAAGATGTGCCTGTTCTAAGTTGCCCAGTCCTAGGTGCTTTATTTAAGGAGTCCGACATACGGTGACTGGGTGTAGAATCCCGGCATAAGAAGACTCGTTTCGTTTTAGGAAGCTCGCATACTAAGATACAGTATCTATCCCGTTTCTCACGGTATTAATAAACTGGCTTTGATATCGCGCTTTTGATGAGTAAAAAATTCGAGACTTCGAAAAGACATTTGGGCAACCAAACACTGTCCAGAATTATACATAAAGAAAGAAATAGGTCCTCGGTAGTATAGTGGTGAGTATCCCTGCCTGTCACGCAGGAGACCGGGGTTCGATTCCCCGCCGGGGAGGAGGATTTTTTTATAAATATCTTTTGGCAATAACAAGAATCTTCTGGTCCGTTAATACTTTCTTTAAAAAGTTGCCCCGAGTGAGGTTCGAACTCACGACCTCGAGATTATGCGCGCTGCCTACTGCGCTATCGAGGCTTGCAAATCAGATTCTTTTCACATAATACTAATAATCATACCACAACTTTCAATTACAATGCAGAGAAGCCAGTGTTTCTTTTCAAAAAATCGCCAATTCTCTTTTACCTCAAATAGTAGTGGCACAAGGACCGATACCCTGCTTCTCTATTTTTAAAAACAAGGAAATTCTTGCTGTAAATTCAAAACAAGTTGACATCCAACTCATAATCCACACTAAGCCGTGTACTTGCAGGTCGTATAGTATGTTATCGATCGTGACAGGACTCGAACCTGCAATTTTCGGATCCGAAGTCCGAGGCCTTATCCATTAGGCCACACGACCACATTGACACAATCAACCTTCAAATAGAGATTGATTCAAAAAATCGATAAATTGTGTGCAGTATTAAGAGCAAAAATGTGGTTACATCGAACCAGGACCGACCATGTGACGGCGATCATTCTACCACAGAACCATCGATGCTTGTTCACCACCAAAAATTGTTCTCAACAGTTGCGTGTCATTTTAAAAAGTTCAACAAAACAATCTGAATTGACGCACTTTCACTGGTTTCCTTATTTTTCGTTGGTTATATATATCAAGGATCCAGAAAAATTTTCTTTAACTACATCTCATCTACCACATTTTACACTATTTCGTATAATTTTATGCATTTCACCGAAACGAAAACTAGTATTAGAAGAATTTTTTTAAAATATGTTTTTAGAATTCCAGAATATTTCATTGTAAAACTTTAATAGGAATGGAAAGAAAAGATTTTGAAATATTCCAAAAGAGCATTAAAGTTAGAAAATTTAACACAAACAATTCAATTTGTTGGATGACCAAATAAAACGTAAATTATAACCATCCAGACCAAAAAATGAGAAGAAATGGTTATTTAAATTATGGGTACCCGTGATTTAAGCCTTCGTTGTGCATTGCTTAAGAACGTGTTTTAATATATTTATTCGACTGCAGAGTGTGGAGGTAGTGTGGCCGAGTGGTCTAAGGCGATGGTTTTAGGCACCATTCTCTTCGGAGGCAAGAGTTCGAATCTCTTCACTATCAGAATCTTTCATATATAAAATTGTTTTGTTAAAAAATCCACCCAATGTATACAATTTCATTTAGATACACATTGAAATCGGTGGACTGTAGTGGTGGTAAAGATATCCATAGGTCGCTGATTCAATTCCGGCTCGAAGGAAAATATTTTGGTCTTTCATAAATACGTCAGTAAGAACGTCTTTAGAAAATGGACGGATCTTTTTGAAGAAAGAAGCAAACGAGAAACAGTATGAAAAATACCCGATCAAACAAAAGTAGGGCCTGGCTAGCTCAGTCGGTAGAGCATGAGACTCTTAATCTCAGGGTCGTGGGTTCGAGCCCCACGTTGGGCGCAGAGTATATTTTATTTTTTCAAACTTTGGATTCCCTCTTCTTTCGTGCATTCGACTACATTTCTATTACTGATTTACTGTACCACCAATGCATGTTCAATATATATTATTATTAGGACAATATCTCAAGTGGAATAATAATATATAATGTCATCGGACTTATGCAAAGTAATTTTGAAATAGCACTTTATACATTTGGTAATGATGACCAAACTTGAATAAAACATTCAAAGAATTAAAACATTTCTAACCGTATATTATTCATTTCAAGAAAAAAATGAGCAAAAATAGTTAAGCTGGAAGAGCGTTAGGCTGGAGATCCCTGGTTTGATCTGGGATTCGGTAATTCAATTTTTTGGTAAAAAATATGCATATATATTGACATAAACACGTCCATTGACAAAAACACGCCCCTGGGTGGGCTCGAACCACCAGCCTTCCGGTTTCACTCCCTTATTTGCATAACAGCCGAACGCGCTAGCCAATTGCGCCACAGAGGCTCGGTATATTTTGAGAAACGATTAAATCAATATATCATATCTTGTCTTTTGAGAAAAACGAAGAAAAACGTTTGAAAATTGGTTTAAAAATAATAGGACTTTTCAAGAAAGATATGTTTGTATGGTGCCAAGACCAGTGTTCTTTGAGGTTCTTTCTGGGGATCGTTGTAAGCGTAGATGCTGTACTCATTCTGTAATTCTGTGACCCTTTAGTTGTACCATTTTTGTCAGTCATTAGCAGTTCAAGAGTTGTTATTGATTAAATTAATTCCCCTCGATAGAGAGTTGGGCCGAACTCGGAGGTAGTGCAATACCGAGTCAACCCGTGGCAAAGGCCGTGCAAGCACGACGCATCCGCTCTGGGTAGTAGACATAAGAACTTTCCGACTTTAGAACTTATTGCATTTTAACACCAAATTATTGGATTTTATATATTTTGACATGAAATCTAGGGTATTTCGACCCTCATATTTAGATTCTTGGTCTTGTTATTTTAAAATAGTTAAGAATTCAAGTCGAAAAACTGCAAGATCTAGTGACGTATTGTTCTTGTGTCACTTCCCTGTTATACCTTAATTATCCCTGAGGGTTAAGATTTACGTAGTAAATTAACGAAAGGTAGTTAATATTTGTATTCCTAGAGGGCGTCAGCCAGGGAGAGGCTCTGGTATGTTTAATGGCACGAATATGTTTCCAGCTAAGAGAGGGCTGACGTTAAAACTACTGAGTATTAACAGACTTTAATTATATCAATCTTCCTGAAAAAATATGCCGGGTGTTATAGGCATATTTCTTTGGCAATCAATTATAATTAAAAATTTGACATTAAAAAGATGCGTCGGTGTGTCATTTTATTTTCGTAGGACCACTTCATTTCGCTTGAAGCACTATGTTAACATTGCTGACGGCACTCGGGCTGTGGTGGGGCGGCTAGCCTACTGGCTACTGAGAAGTAAACATTGAGAACAAACTTGATTTCTATATTCAATGAGTTATGGGAAATATACTAGACGATGTTTTAAGGGTAGATTGAAATAGTGTTTCAACTTTAAAAGCTGAGATTTCATACATTTTCATAAAAGTATTTAGTTGACGAGTGACGACCATTGCTTTCTTAGTTCAATAAATTACACTAAGCTACTGTTGAATACTATATGATTCATTTGTGAGAAAATTAGATTTGTGAAATGTTGAAATTAGTTAAACCATCGAAATGAGATTGACATAGGCTTACCGGGTTTACGCTTAGGGTGTAAAATATGTCAAAAAATTTTCAGATTGTCGATCTGTTTTATGAATATTTATAGCTAAGCTTATACAAACCTTTAACATCGTTAGTGGCGCAGGTGGCTAATCTACCGCGTCCTGGATGATGTGAGAGGAGCAGTAGTAGTTCGAATCTATCTGGAGCCTTCTACTATTAGAATCATTTTTGGCTGACAAAAGTTATAGCCTTTGCACAACTTAATAACATTCAATTAACTGAGGAACAGATGAAAGATGTTATTAGTTATTTTATAATTTATAAGTAATTATATAGAATTTATGCCATGTTTGATCTTGCCGAGGGGGGGGGGAGCCCCTCGGTAAGCGGAAGAAGGAGTTTGGCCGGTTGAGAGTTATGATGTAATGAATTGCTATGAATAAGATGAAAAGATTTTAATATTACTATTATCAATATTAGATAATTTAAACAAGATAGATCATAAAGGTAAAATTAGAAAAAAATTATTGAAATTTAAAAAAATTAGAGAAAATTATTAATTTCAACGATTTCAACCCGAAAGGTTGATAACTATGAACCTTGTTTTTCGTTTTATTTTCCTCCATGATAAAAATAAGCTTATACATGCTTAAATTTATTGGCAGGGAATATTTTTATTCAATTTTAGACGTGCACAAATAGTCTCTGAGTCGTTTATTTAAAAGATATAATCTTATTGATAAATAAAAGTATTAGAAATCTTCAATAATTTAAAACTTTTCTCACTTCCTCAACGCATGTACTGGATTTCAAAACGGATTTGAATCTATTTTTAGAAAAGAGTTCTTAAAAGGTTCAGACTGTCTAACCAGTTTTTTGTTCTGATTTCAGACTTTTTACGAGCGTATTCACATTAGTTTTTAACCAGTTTCAGTTCTTTGATTTTACTAAGTATTTGGAGGGTTTATTTGATTTAAATTTATTCACGTTGTAAGACTCTTCTCCTTTTTCTGTATGAAATAATGCACTTTATTGGAGGAATAAGTGGGTTGCGGCAACCCTCATTAAGATTAATTATTGTCACCTAGAAACATAATAAAAGGAACTAAAATGACAAAAGACTATGCCGAGAGCCGCATTTAAATCTTAAGTTAAAACTTGGGTTTTTGCTCTGATTCCGCTTACTACACGCTGCGACTTTGTTTGGTTTTCGGGGCTCATGATCATTTTTGATGCCAGTCAAAAGATGGCGATAAAAAAGCTATGCTTATAAATGCGTCAGTTAGCTTAGCTGTATGAGCATTCAAATGAAAATAAATTCAGATGAAAATTTAATAAATTAGATTTTTTTTTCTTTCTTCTTACTTGGCATCGAAGTCAGCATCTTCGATTAACTTCATCTTGGAATTCACCATTAGTGCTGTAAACGGGAAGGGAAAAAAGAAAACTTGGTATAGCGTGTATAAATAACTCTTCGTAAAGTATGCGCTAATAATTAAGTATAGTAATAATAGCAAATACGCGATTGGTGCTTGATATTTTCGTTTTTGAAAAAAATCTAGTTATCTCTTCTTTTTATTGTATGACGCAATGATTAAAGTTACTTGAATATCTCCTACACAAAACCCCATGTTATTTTCAATATAATAATTAAGAGATTTAAGTGAGTTAAAGTATAGTTTTATGTTTTTAAAACTTGTGTAATTTATTTGGTTATTTCCGTATTGTTCACATTAGGCGAGAAGCTGTAAAACAAGCCATGGTAATTAATACAGTTAAGAATGAGATCACAATACCAAGGGAAAGTAAGGTGGAAACTCTACTCCGCGCTCGAAAGCAACTCAAGAAGAAGAGGAGTACCATTTTCCGATCAAATTACGGAAAAGATAACTTTTTAGTTAAATATTGTCATCTCCAAATTGATAGCAGTTTTAAAAACAAATTACAGAGAAAGACGAAGAGATTCTGACTTAAGAAAGAGTTGGTCTGCACTACCCTCGTTCTAATCATAAGCGACCGATAGTTTTAATCGGCCCGCCTAATGTTGGGCAAAATGAACTGAGTAAAATGATCATGATTCGCTCCAGCCATTCCTCGGAATTTCATCTTTTCAAACCTTCAAAAAGAAATAACCTGATTTTTGTTTTTTAATAGAAACGAGTCGACCAAAGAAGAATACGGAAATAAACGGCAAAAAAAATACCAAATAAAAATGATTAAAAATAAAAGAGTTTTGTATGATTATTTCTATAGAATAACGTCTGAAGTGATATGGTGTAGAGTGTAAGAGGAAAGTAATCAACTTAAAGAATCAGCAACACTTAAGCACGTGAAAGACAAACAAAAATGGGCAAAAAGATGGTAATTTGAACTAGTTATATAATTTTAAAACAATTAATTAATACTAGAAAAACTTGGAATTAAGAATTTACAGTTTAGAATCACAAGTGAAGGAATTTAAAAGACGAAAATTTGGATTGAACAAAAAAAATATTATTGTGAAGAAAAAATCGATGGAGTTTTAGCATCTGGATTAATTATAATTTCAAAGAAATACATTTCATAGCATTTTTTTTTCTTATTTTATGGTACGAGATGGGTATATACATTTGAATTTGGCGCGCTGAACCGCGCTCCGCGATTGGCTGGCGCCCCGTTAACCTCCTGTTTTCAGGATCTATTTTCTAGATCCAGTGTACTATATACCGGCTCCTCGCTTGCTGCAATAAATTGGTAATAATTCCCTTCTTTGTTACATAACCAGGTTGGCCGAGTGGTTAAGGCGCCAGACTTAAGATCTGGTCTCCCTATGGAGTCGTGGGTTCGAACCCCACACCTGGTAGAGTTGTTACTTTTATAGTGCCGGTAATTGGGAAGGGTGCATTTTAAAGTATACTTAGGGCTCCCACCCGTTAAGCTTTAAACCGGTTCGGACGGTTCGGATCCGAAATGAGGCCAATCCGAAAGAGGATAATCCGGATAAGTAAAAATAAAACGGATTTCAAACCGGTTTGAATCGATTGTAACGCCATCCATTTGCTATCATATATTTACACAGTGATTCCCCGATTGTTTGATACCAGAAACAATAGGAACGAAGGATGGATAGGTAAACATTTAATGAAAAATATGCGTCAGTGAATACTCCACATGTAAATTTCACTTTTTATGCTTACTGTTATACAAGTTAGCCAATATATGACCCAAAAATTGCAGATTGTTTTTATTTTGGGTATAAAGGATGATTTGGCAACCCCGGTTTTTACAATTCGGTTTGAAATCCGGATTAACGGATTGGATCGGAATGGATCGGATTGCGGTTTGAGGTCCAATCCGTTCGGATTGGATCCGGAATGAGGCCAACCCTATCCATTCAAACCGGGTGGGAGCCCTAAGTACGCTACACTATTTAAAAAATATATTTGAAAGATTGCATGCGGATAGCATCGGATTTAAACCAACAAATGTGTAACGTCTTTTCATTATTTTAAAAAAATAAATCAACATTTAATGTGTAATTTAATTGATAAAAAACAGTTTTAAGTTCAGTTTTACTTTAAAATATCGATTGACTAGATTTTTAATATGCAACCACAAGAAGTCATATTTTGTATCAGAATTAAATCGGATTATTTCCTCGATTCTTTAAAAGTAAATCAAACCGCAAACTAAAAATGTCTCGTGTTAATACTTCCGTTCCAGCTGAAATCGAATGTCTTTTAAACAGTTTAAAAAAGGAAAAGCTAAGCAGCGAGCTGGAACATTTCAATTTATTATACTTCCATTCTGCCCTCCAAGCTAGATTTAATAAAAATCAAACACAGAATTAATTTTTTTTATGTACATTTTCCCCCGAATAAATCCACGTAGATACTGTTGCTTATCGACACCCAATGGCGTTTCAGCACTTGGTTGGCTGCTGTTTGACAACAGCGTCGATTCTTGCTGGATACTTAAGTATAGTAGGATTGCACTTCGTCGAATTTGACTTATTTAAATATCTGTCTAAAGCAATTATTGTCAGAAAAGCAAGCAGATATCCGTTTGGGGAAAAAATGAAGAAACGTCGTGATAAAAATTTCAAATTATTTTTTCACCGCTCTCTCTTCGTAAGTATGTCGTTGATTTGGACCATCATGAAGCCAACAAATGGGACATCTTTACCTCACGTTGAAATAGAAGGTATAAATATAGTGCCACATCATAGATAGACTCAAAAACGAATACCAGCCCTGCAATTTTATAATTTTTGGGACAAAATCATGCAGATAAAGCTTACCAAGGAAAAGCTGAAGCGAAAAATGGAAATGGAAATGTGGCCGATCATCCCAATTGCCCTCCTGGCTCTTTTGAGAACTTGCTTTCCATGCTGAGATCTTATCAATCTGAAATGGTATATGTTTGGGATTTCAAAAATATTGTATTTATATTATTTTGTTTTGTTGCAACAGAAAGAGGTAACTGGGCGCTTAAATAAACTCGAAAATACTGTCGTCGTCTTGAATGACCGGGTAGTAGAGCCAGGGAAAAAAATCTACGCTCTAAATTCGAAAAATAAAAGGGAAAGAAGACAAACCAATGATCTCCCACAATGCACAAAACTTCCTTGCCCATTTGAATTTCCAAGAAACGCCTCTAAAATCCCATCTCAGATGGGTGCTAATTATGAAACGTCTAGTTTACCAAAGAGTTGTAGTGACCTTAGTAAACTAGGCCACACACATAATGGAATCTACCCTGTTCAAGGAAGTGATCCCAACACTAATAAAATCGCACTCGTATTTTGCCAATTCACTTCTTCGCCAGCTTTTGGAAAAAGTATGTATTACAAAAAAAACATTCAACTGATAAGGATCTCATTAAAAAAAATCAATATCCATACAGTGATTCCGGACAAGAAGCTAGGATTCGTCGACTTAAAATCCATGCCCAGTCGCGTTGTTTTCTTTGCGCATAGGGACCGTTTTATTCAGTCGGTTTCTCCCAGGATTGATTTCTATTTATCCAAACTGAACGAAGGAAGGGCCTTGAATTTATCGAATGGCATTTTCAAGCCACCCGTTAACGGCACTTACGCTTTTCATTTCCGAGCTCTGGCTAAAAGAGGAGCCGTTAACGTGAGGCTGTATCACAATGATTACATGGTGACATCATCTTGGTTTGATGGTCGTTCTGAGCACGGGCAGTTAACAATCTCGGCCGCTCTGAAGCTAAAAAAACTAGCGACATTGTAATACTTACCCAAGATGGTTCAGGGTACATCCAAGATAATGCCGGCTACAGCACTACATTTTCCGGTTGGCTTCTCGAAGAAGATGTGAGCTTTTGATAGGAAAACTAATTTTCCCTATATAATGGATGTTATTGTTTTAAAATCGATGCATTTTAATTTCTTATAGATTTATTCGGCTTTAATATAAGCATTTTGAATATATGTATTGGAAGGTGTGGGTATCAAAAACAAATTTAAAATGGAATACATCAGCAAGAGACAATAACGAGGACTTGTAGGATATATGATGCATATTTTAGACCACCTAAAATAATAATAATGCATGTATGTTAACATTATGGTAAGGCCTTTGTTAACGCTGTAGCAATGTATTTATGTACAGTAGCCACCAAATTATTAAGTACGCTCTGCGTAGTCCCATAAGCGCGCGTGTATAAAAGCGCCCTCCGAATTTCGGTTCGGAAAAATCGAATTTTTGAGCTGGAATTTTTTAATGATTTATTTTGTAATATCAGAAAGCTAATCTATCTGCTAAATTAATTTGAGTCATCAGTGTGCAATATCAAGGGAGTTATTTATTAGGTCATCCTATTAAGTACGGCCCTCTTTTTTCCCTCTTATCGCCGACCGTCTCCCACGAAAAAAGTCATAACTTTTGAACAGATGCTCACTTGATGATCGGACTAGTGACATCATGTTGGGTATTGATTAGTCTACAACTAGGATTGACCAAAAAATAAAAAAAAATAAGCTCCGCCGTGAAAAGTATATTAGGCAAACTTTAGTAAATACCGTTTCTCCTATGCCGCCGGTAGAAAAAATGACCATGAAGCTTTTTAAAGACGAATCAAATCAACACACGATGTCACTAGTCCCATTATGAAGTGAGCATTTGTTCACGTCAGTTCATCAATTCAAACCTTTTACTGCATTTTAAAAGTAGAGAAAAAGTCTTGAAATTGGCCTTTTTCTTCGCAGTGATTCACAATTTTTTGTACCATTTAAAGAGAGAGAAAACACTACATTGAGAATACTGTAGTTTTATTTTAATAATGAGTAGCCTTAACTTTTTAATAAATATTTAAGCGCAAAATCAGACATACTTCCTAGTTTAGTTTCAGGACAAGAAGAACTGAAGTTTTTAGGGATTCCGTAGAGTTATATAAAAAAATTCTGAAGCGGTGATTAAGCTCCAAAAGCTTGGATATACTTTAAATGGCTATTACATGATAAAGAACAAGGTTATACAAACAGTAGCAGTTCCATGCAAATTGTTTACTGTAAATTTCATCAAACCCAAATAGAAATTAAAAGTGAGTTTAAATAATATTCAAAAACTCAATAATAACTATTAACAAAAATGTATTTTCTCATTTCAAAATATTATAGATGAAAAAAAATTTGAGATTAGGATTGGTGTTGTCGCTGTGAAATCGCCAATTGTACACTTTTACGTTCTCCGGAAAGGAAATTATGGGGCTAAAGGACTGATGAAATTTGAAAGCGAAATTCTTAATTTTGGTTAAGCTTTTGATTGGGAAAATCAATAGTTCCTCACCCCTTATTCTGGAATATATTTTTTATCGGTTTCGGGAGTCAAAGATTACTTAAACAAAGATCACATTGTGATTAAAGCTCTTTTAAATGGGGCAGACATTGGCGAAGGCATTAGCTCTGTTAAGTCCAGTTATGGTACTTTTTCCTTTCAACTCTCCATAAAACTTAAGACCCATGATAAAATTCAATTGCGTTTAAACCAAGGTGTCTTGGTCTACTTGCATTTTACTGGTTGGATGGTGGAGCAAGAACTAGATTTTTTTATAGAAATGTTTTATTAGTTGTCTAAACATGGACTTCTATAAACCATTAGCACAAAATTTGCTATTCAAATAAGTCAGAAAAATTCCATAACCAACATATTTGGTCTTAAAAATCATTAGGGAATTATAAAATTATTTAGTCTCCAAAATCTGTAATTGATCCAAGATGAATTAATACAATTAGCAGCATTCAAAAATGATTTACACTCTGTATTTAATAAAAAAAATTATATTTATGAATTATGTTGTTAAAACTTCTTTCGTTAAAACTATATGACTTAACTATTTCAGAGAGTTAATTTTTTTAACAGCTAGTTTAAATATTTAGTTATATGTACAATTTTCTCCATCTGAGGTCGTAACTATGTATATACTATAAATGAAGATTCCTAAAGTGGTTATTTTATTTTTAATTAGGACTTAACTTATTCACGGGGTTCATATTTAAAAGATGCTTATTTCGAACACCTTTGAAAAAAAACGGATGAAATTATAGAACTACTACAGCTAGATAGAAGATTGCAATTTATTAAGTCTTATAAGGCGTATATTACTGGTTAATAAGTAATTTAATTATGATATATAAATATAGTCATTTGATTGGTTATTTAAAATAAATATTCTTGTCTAGTTAAATTTATTATTTATAATAATTGGGAGAAATGAGTAATTTATTTTCCCTCTTTTAGCTCCACCCCAGGCTATCGACATCTTAACTTCTATTTACATAGCTAATGGCTTACTATATATTGGTATCAAGTCATTCAGGTAAATTATAACCAGGTTGGCCGAGTGGTTAAGGCGCCAGACTTAAGATCTGGTCTCCCTTTGGAGTCGTGGATTCGAACCCCACATCTGGTAGAATGCTTACTTTTACAGTGCCTGACATTGGCATTGGGAAGGGTGTTTTTTTAAAAAGTATGCTACGCAATTTTAAAAATATATTTGAAAGATTGCATGGAGATAGCATGGGATTTGAACTAATAAATCCGTAAAAATATTTTTTGTTCCGCCGGAAATTCGAGTTAAAGCGGTATGTGGGCGGGGCCTGTTAATACAGGAAAGATAGCGCTTAAGTAATTGCGCATCAATTTTCAACCCCGATTTCTGGCGGAACTAAGAATATTTTTACGGGAATATGATTGAGAAAGTTTCTCAGAATTTAAATTTTAGTGGGGTGCAATGATTAAAACAACCAAAAAAAAAATATTTAATTTTACGGACTTTTTCGTTTGCTTGCGGCTTACGGCGGGATTTCGAGAAAAGAATCATAACTTTGGCCGCCCAATTTCCAGCAACGGGACTTTTGTTTTGGTGAATCTACACATCATGATGCATAATGTTCATTTTAAGAAATTTCTGTTCAAATTAGTTCCTGATTTCACCGTGCATTTTCACAGATTGACCATACTAAACGGAGCTCGTAAAGCCCACGAATTTTTTTTACGTACTTATGTAATATGTGGATATACCTCATGGAATTTCCCAGTGGGACCTTTGAATTCCCACAGCACCCAAAGGTTTAGTCGAGCCTCGGTCTCCATGACAACAGATTCTACCTATATTTCCATGAAATTCGTTCACAATAGAAAGGTTTCACACTAATTATTTTTTTGCTCACGCCCCGAACACGATTAAATTCTATGACCCTGACGTTGACCTAGGTTTAAGCATGAGGAATTTTATCGTGAAAACCTGATCGTGATCGCAAGCTCTGCGTTCAAGTTAGAGAGAAACAAAGGGTTTTAGTCGGCCCCGATGGGATTTGCGTGCAAAGTAAATGGGCTATACCGCGAATCTTGTCGTCTGCTCGAAAAACAAGGTCGCGTAGCGTAGGCCCTCGTGTAGAATCGATTGTATAGCTTGTTCATAAATTATCAGCAATATTAAAACATCTTCCAATAACGATATTATACGAAACATCGACTTTTATTTAAAGACCAGCCTCAATAAGTATTAATCGGTTCTTGAAATCGTAAGATTGGCGTCTAAAATCTTAAAATAAATTTAAAAATAGTTTTTGTTTCGAAAGATTCTAGTAGGTGATGCAACGTATAATTTTAAATAATTTCTTTTATACTTTACTTCTACCCAGTTTTCTTACTTTCCATGTATTTCAATTATTTAATGACAAAAGTTACTAATCCGCTGGTCGCGATTTAAGTCCCACACCTCAATCCTTTAAAAGGATTTCATGCATATAAGGCTTTCACTTTTTCAAAATAAGTATATATTTGAAATATATTAATTTCTTTTGTAATATATATTTCAAACTATTTTAATTTATTTCGCTCACTTAAAATGAGTTTATTTGGTAATGGGTAAATTATAATAATTATTCATAAAATGAGCTGTGCAAATCAGAATATTATAAAAAGACCCAAGTGGTTTTGACCAATCCCTGTAAACCATAAAAATTAAAATGGGAAGTATAATCCACCTTTAGGTTTATCTGCACCATACTGTACAAGCCGTATAACATTGTAAGGTTAAATTTAACTCTTGTATTGTTTTATCTTTAAACAAAACATCGGAAACCTTGCAATGCAATTTCCCGAAAATTTGTTTTAATAAACCTTAAATTTAAACTCTTTATTTAAATAAATATAAAAACGCCAACAAAATACAGAGCATCACAAACAAACTAAGGATGGAATAAATTTGTTCTTTAAATTAACTAAGTTATTAAACTAGCCTTGTCGTTCCTTCATAGTTCTTTCTTGATTTGGGCGCTGTTTAAATATGGTATGACGTGGCATGTGACAAGCGCTTTTTGCAAAAAAAATTCTTGCTTCGATGATCACACTTCCACTGATTGGAAGGCCCGCACATTCACTGTAGCAGCTGAAAACTAGGTTAATATGCAAAGCAAACCCAGAAGTAGAGCTACGGTTAATTAGACGTTAGTCCTGAGTGTTCAGTCGACATCTTAACGGTCATTGATAGAATGATAAGTTTCCTCTTGAGGGTTAACCCTCTCGCCAAACCTCCGGCCCAAACTTATAACCCTTTTTATTCATAGACCAACATAAATTTAGTTCTTAAAACTGTAACATTAATGTCAAACCTCTTTTAGGGAAAGAGTCCCGTTGCCAATTTCCATTTGCCATGGCGCATATGTACCTGAAAAAAAAATTGGCAACGATTTCGAGGAGGAGAAAATTGTCCGGTAAAACGAAGATTTTACACATTAAATTTTTTCCCTCAATAATTTTTGGAAAAAGCCAAAATTTCTGACAATGCCTCAAGTTAACGCACATCAACATATATCTTCTAAATTATGTAGATATCCCGTTTGCTTGATTACCATTCAATCTAGATCAGGGACTAATGAAACTTTGGAACTCTAACAATGCGCCCAAGATCCGATGATCACAATCTTTTACAATATCCAGAAATGAGAGTTTCTATAGCCGCGCCATTTTAAAAAATGCAGTTTCCAAACAAGGTAGTTCAAGACAATACAATTTTTAAAGACCAATATTCAAAGCTAGAGATAAAAGAGCAGCATCAAGGTCCCTTGATGAGTTTGAGAAAATTTACCTCCTAATTTAAAAGATCTATGCAATATAATACCATACATATAATTACCATATACTGATAAAGGCGTAGGTTGGACGGTGATCGCCTGCATTCCACTCGGTCCGTCCTTACAAATTGGAACAAGAAGCATTTCATAATTCATAATTTTATTCTTTAAATTTTTATTTAATATGTTTTTTACATATTAAATAAAAATTTAAAGATTAAAATTTTTTCGAACTTTCTTCTTGAACAATGGCTCAATTCAACGTTTGGCGAGTTCGGGTCAGAGAACACAACCGCCTTTTGTGTGCCCAATTCTTATCCTTTTTTCGTTAAACACTTTTTCAAATCTTTAGAAGCATCGTGAACTTGATGAGCCAGTTACTCATGTCGCTACTTTTCTGGCTACTCTAAGATTAGCCAGCACCTTTTATAACCTCGGTGAAAGTACCTTCCTACCTTCCGACGTCGAAGCTTCATATTTTTTCATCCCATGAGGGTTCGTTTAAACGAACTACATACGTTTCCCTTGCCACCTAAGGGACTTCATGCCAAAAGGCAAAGATGTTTTTCGCTAGGGAACGGTGCAGAGGCCATAGGGAATAAGCGTCGTCGTTTAAACGTCGCAACTCTACTCCTTCCTACCCAGCCTTATCCCAGGGGAAAGGCGACTCGTTGTCATGACGACATGACGCCCATGAACCCGCAAAAATAATTGCCATAGCAACCAACCTGGTTTTCCAAGAAAATAGTCCGGTAACGACAAGTTTTTGCGAATTTTATTTATTTAAAAACAATCAAAAGTACCAGACTGGCCAAATACCTGACGTTAGCCCAAGTCAGCGTAAGTGCAATTTTATCGTGAAAATCCGGTCCAGATCGGATGCTCACTTTCGCTACTACATCAGTGACAAAGTTTTTCTGAAATCCCAAAGGGTATTGTGTGTTAAACAAACGGGCTTTACCGAGAAATTTGTCGTCTGCTAGAACAATAACGCCCTATAGACCCTCTTACGAGTAATATTTAAAAATATTACTCTACACTCGGGGATAAAAGCCCCTAGACCCTCTCTACGAGAAGATATTTCTTAAAAGAAATACTTCTCTAACACTCGGGGATATATATACATACATATCTCTTTTATACGAAATGTTTTAATAAGGAGCGAATGGCAGTAGTGTTATTTTAAAATTTCGATTTTCTATTTATTAGATTAAAATGAATGAGCCTCTGCTTATAATTATTGTAATCCAAACGAGGTTTTAACACGTCTCCTTCAATCATGAAATCAATTTTAAAAAGTTTAAAAATGATTACTTAAACAAAAAATGCATCACAAAAAACATTACATTAGCAGTTACTCCAAAATCATATTTTTCTTGATTTATTTTATTACTTGCCAACAAAACAAAAAATTTCCGAAAAATAAACAAAATATTTTATATTGGTTATAATATTTATTAATCTTAAGTGGTGAGAGGAAAATTTGAACAAAAAATGAGATATCATAGGCTCGAATATATGGGAAATCAATTATAATCAGAACTAAAACTATGATTATTTGAAATCAATCAAATTTAGTAATATTGAATATTAATAAAATTTAAAATATTGAAACATAATTTTAAAGTATTTATAATTATTAACTTATGTTAATTTTAAAAATTATGTTACAAGATGCAGTCTTTTAAAACTGTTTTCACCGATAAATAAAAATTTTTACCTAGTTAAAAAAGATTACCTTATTATCTCCATTTTTCGCCAATTTCCACGACTCAGATGACGAGTCCATCAAATGAAACATTTTCCTACATTTTTAAAGAAAAGATGCAGTCGTAAAAAGGGCCATATTCTTTGCAATAGTTCACAATTCTTTGTAGCACTTTTAAAAGATAGAAAGAGAAAAAAAACATTACATTAAGGCCACTGTAATTTTTACTTCAATAATGACGAGTAGCCTAACGATTTATAAATACTTAATAAAAAGTTGAAATCGCTCATACTTCCTAGCTTAGTTATAAGACTGGCCGAGAAGAACTGAGGTTTTCTCTTGAGATTCTGTAGATATATATACAGAGAATTTCCATAGGCCCGTATAGAGATTCTAAGCAGAGTGGTGATGATACGAAAGCCCAAGTATACTTGAAGACGACTAGCCACGTGGCAGAACGGTGAATGTAAGTTATGCTATGGGGCACATATTCAACAATTTCACTAGAACTACAGTTTAACCATTTTTTGAGTGATGACGACCATTATATCGATATTATTTTTATAATATTTCCGAACTTGTCCATCAACTTAAATAAATGTTTTTGTGAGTCCTTCTAGGCACTTTAGCCTTTTTTACAAGGCGCCCGCGCCTAAAAGTTAACGTATTGTTTAGAAAAATAATGTTTTAGTGGATAAAAAGAAAAGAAAGAAGGTAGTTTCTTCCCCTTTTCTTATAAAAACGCCCGTTTTTTTAGGACGAACTTGGTATCAATAAAATAAAATAATAATTAATCAAAATATATCTAATATCATGATAATTAAGAAAATCTAAATCATTCATGCATTTGAAAAATGTTGGTGTAAAAAGGAAAAGTTGCATGAACTCCGATGATGGATGCATGTCCTTCACTGAATCTGACATTGAACTTAAAAGAAGATGAATTCAAGGAAATGTTGATACTTTCCAGACAGGTGAGTGGGTGTCAGTACGTCTAAACGTCAACGTATCCATCATTTCCTGCTGACAATACGTAAAACTATTACATTATTCACGTTAAGAATTTAAATAAAGGCTAATTCTATACAAGAGTTAATACTTTTTTCATTTATAAAGATAATTCAAAAAATAAATATTACTTAATACTTTTTTCGGGGTTGCGCTAATATTCTTTTTAATTATTATTTAAACGAATCTATTAAGACGGAATCACTTATTTCTTTAATTTAAAAAAAATAGGCCTATCAGTATTATAATGTTGTTATTTTGTATTGATTGATAAAACTTATTTATGATAGCCTGCGGCCTGCTTCAGGAAAAATAAGCATTGTAAATTATTTAATACTAGCTGGTCCGTGTTTTGGCTTCGCTCAAAATGAATTGTGCTTTTATTTCAAAATAATGTAATTTAACCACATACTGATTCAAGCATCTTGACATTTTAAACAACTACGCTTGGTTCATATTATTTGATATCTTCCATAATGACATCACATTTTCCGTTTACCTGTAACTATTTTTAACTACTTCAATATTGCTAATCACGTATTTTACATAATCGTCCATAATCACCCAGAACGTTCAATTAAAATAATTAGTTCTGATGCAGATGAATTTTCCCAGTTTACCCGTATTAAGTTATTACCTGTAATAACAACTATTTTGCTTTTATTTGGCCCATTACCAATTTCTCAGGCGGACAATGGCCACCTTCGTTCTGGGTTTTAAATAAGATTTCGTTGTATTACTTAAAAGCGGTTGGAAGTTAGGTTTCGTTTTCTATTACTTAGTATGCAAGTTAATTATCGGGTTGAAATCGTGGCGTATGTTCTATGCGTACTAAAACTACATTTGCAAGTTATAAATTCAACTGCATTCTCTAAGCCCCTCCCCCTCCAAAATTTGGACCAATCAGGAATTAATTGAAACATAGCCAACGACAACTTTTTGTTTTATACATATAGATTAAACTGTAAAATGGTGACACACATATGGCACTACAGACCATAGTCTCATGTAGCACACATTGTATTTTTATTTTCATGGTAGATTATAATTAAAATAAAGAGTAAAAGTATATTTATATAAACAGCAGAAAAGCATTAATAAGTTTTTCAGTGTTTAAAAAATGTAATAAAGAAATATTAATACTATAAAAATAATAACAAAGAGTAAAGACATAAATATGTAATAATAAAGAATTGACTATCTTTCACTTATTCAAACGACTTCTATCTCCCTTGGCAGCACACAGCCCTGGGGCGAGGAATGCCACGAACGCATGAATTTAAACATTATCATTTCAGAGCAGTACTTTCTTCCTGAATGTTGACGAAGAAAGAATCACAGTTTACTGGTGTGTTCAACATCTTATAAGCAGTTTTAATATTTTCTGCCACGTTATCAGTGTGTCCGTGTGTCTCTTTAAAACTCATTATTTTATTACTACTGTATTACCATTTTTGTTTAAGTGATGTGTACTATTTTGATATAAAATCATGGATTCGCCTAACACAACTTATTATTATTTTCAATCGAATATCGGAAGAAAAATTATAGTTTTCGTATTCTTGATGGTTATCATCAGTTTTATGACTTGGTTTCGTTGGAGACAGGATTTCACTTGGATTCATTTAAAAGAAAAGTTATTTTTATCAAATACTACTCTTCTAAATGACCAGACAATAGTGCATCTCAATAATAAAGTGGATTATTTTGACTCAATGACAGCTTTCCAGCTAATGGAATATCTAAAATGGCCTAGTCAGAAGGCATGTAAACGTGTTGGGTACTACGGAGGAACTCTTTTAAGATACGACGACGGGCTTGCAATCATGGAAGGGCAAAAAGCCATCTGCTTGGATGATGGAATAGCTCCCCTAGTGAATGAATGTCTCGTTTATTCAATCGGGATAAATTATGAATGGGACTTCGACGACACTATGGAAAACTACGGCTGTCAGGTATTATATAGAGCCCTTATATTACTTAATTCGTTAATATAACTTTAAATATGTTGCGAAATTAAGGTTTACTCGTTTGATCCCACGATGGACGAGGAGGAACACAACCGAACATCGAAGATCCACTTCTTTCCTATTGGTTTAGGCGATCGAAACGAGGTTTTGGAACTTGGCAAAGGAAAGCAGATTCATTCCATGAACTTGTACAGCAACAGAACGAGTTTCAAGATCATGACACTCTCGTCTATCTATCAGATGCTTTCCCCAATGCACGGGGAGGAGGCCATAATAGATTACCTCAAGATTGACATCGAATGGGAAGAATGGAATGTTATACCCGAGTTGATAGAGTCTGGGATCCTCGAAAGAGTCCGTCAGATGGGCATAGAAATTCACTTGAATGGTTTAGAAAATGCGACTCTGACTCAGCTGCGGAATGATGTGAAAATACTTGACAGGCTCGAGAGCGAGGGTGGTATGGTCCGGTTCGATTCAAAAGGGAATGGTCAATCTGTGGTAACTTTTAAGGAGATGGATGGCATAACAGACTTTTACGCATATGAGATGGCTTGGTATAACAAGAAATGCCACGAGTAATAAGAGCTAACTTGTACGCTTTAACAAATCCCTGTATTTATTTGTTTTTGGAAGACTTCGTAAACTTTTCTTGTGTTTGCTCTTTTGTTTATGTATGTTACATTCTTTTAAAACCACAATATATTATTATGAAAAATTGAAATTATTTTATGTGATCATATTCAAAAATAAAACTTTGTTTTGCCACCCAAGTTCTTAAGTTGACTATTATTAGTGAGTATACGACCCACAATTTTCGTTTTAATATTTACAAAAATCTATTTGACTTTTTTGCACGTTTTAAGCGTATAAATTGTGTAAGAAAAGCGTATCAAAAAATAACAGTAGATACAGTACCCTCAGAAGCAGTTTCGCAGTTTATCAGGAGCGTTTGAGCACGCGTCATACGGGGTAAAGTGTTGGGCTAAATACGGATGGGGAACCTTCAATTTTGATCGCACAAACGTGATATTACTACACCGCAGAAGCCCTGTCAATGTATGATTTTGACCTTATGACCAAGTCATTTTCCATATTTCTGAAAAATTTGCCATTTACATTCAATGCAAATTTTGGGTTTCATTTCCTCTCTAGCAGTTGTAAAAGGAATCAGGAGAAGACGTTGCTCAGTGTGAATACGATTTAAGGTGGTTAGCACTGGGTATTTCAATAATATTATATAATAAATTTTACGACAAGACGAGGTGGCCGAGTGGTTAAGGCGACAGACTGCTAATCTGTTGTGCTCTGCACGCGTGAGTTCGAATCTCATCCTCGTCGGAGTTGCTTGTTTTTTTTTCATTGATACCTCTAGTTACACTATTGGATATTCTCCAATTTTAATTTTGCAAGCAGACTGGGTTTTAGGCAGTATTATACGGATAACGCGTTTTTGGAAAGAAAAGTGTACTGCTTCTACCCAGGTTCGAACTGAGGACCCTGTGCGTGTGAGGCACATGTGATACCACTACACCACAGAAGCTCTGTCAATGTATGAGTGTGAAGAGTTTTAAAAGCATGCTTACATTTCAAATTCATAATACACTACGTTCGTATATTATATAAGCATTGCTATAAGAACTAAGGAAAATATACTATATTGTTCATCATTCTACACAATAGAAAGAAAGAAAAAAAAACGAGTATTTGTTTCTTCTAAATCCAATTTTATTGTCATTTTAAATTGTTTTTCATTATTAATAGTGTCAACAAGCAGTCGTGGCCGAGCGGTTAAGGCGTCTGACTAGAAATCAGATTCCATCTTGGAGCGTAGGTTCGAATCCTACCGACTGCGATATTATCGTTTTGGGCTGGGGGATTTGTTATTAAATTTTTTTTTATTATTTCAAAAATTCAAATAAACTAATAATGAGATTATTGCTAAAAAGTTATTTATAAGAAGAATAATTCTATTACGCATAAAATTTCTCAACTATTGGCTATCTATTGGATATTGCAACCATGACTGTCGTAGTTTAAAAAAAATTAATTTCGTTTCACGATAAAAATGAGTTGGAAATGCGGAGGATTGAACTCCGGGCTTTTCGCATGCAAAACGAACACTCTACCACTGAGTTACATCCCCATTGGGCAATATTCAAATCAATGTAATAATATGATAAAAATATGCTAGGGCAGTCGGAGGATTAACATAGGTGTATATTAAGGCTGACACATTTCATGGCTTTTATCCTCATGTTTCAATATTCGAAGAAACCCTTACAATTGGAGCATCATTCGTATTATGCATGGCTTTCAAAAAATGAGCATTACCGTCCAAATTAAACTATTTTAAACGTTTCTAGTCATCTGTCATTCCAAGTTTTGCAAATAGACTTTACAAAATATTTTCTTTTTTTCAGAATTCAATCATCTGATTTGAAGTATGTACATTTTAAATAGGGTTCCAAAACCGAGGAAAAGCATACTTACCTGGCTCAGAGGCAACCTTGATCACCAAGGAGGTACCTCCAGGGCGAGGCCTGGTCATTGCACTTCGATCTGGGCTGACCCTTGCGATTATCCCAAATGTGGATAACTCGGGAGTGTAATTTTTGGTAGTGGGGGACTGCGTTCGCGCTGTTCCCTGATCAATTAAGTTCACAATAATTCTTATCAAACGACCTTGACGAACCATGTCTGAAAAATAAAATTCGCACAACATGAGAAGAACTTCCTTTAGTTTTTTGCGATATTCAAATTTCATTTTTATTATCTCATTTTTGGTTCAATTTTTTTCCTACTGTTTGGAACAACAAACTAGAGCGCCGCTTAGGAAAAAAATTATTTATTTTGAATCGCCCTTATGCCCATTTTAAAAAAATCCATTTGAAATTCCCAAAAGAACTGAATAATAACATTTTTATTTTGAAATAAAATTGAAAATTATTATAGGGGACACCCGGGTTTGAACCGGGGACCTCTCGATCTGCAGTCGAATGCTCTACCACTGAGCTATATCCCCTTGTTGTAATCGTATCCTAAAACAATACATGACGAAGCAAACTAAATGAAAATATTTTTTTTTAAATGGATGTTTATAAAAAGATTGGAATTACTCACGAAATTTCAACAAGCCAAATGACAAATAGCATGGAAAAAAAGTCAAATGCCATATCTCCCCGTCAGGGAATTGAACCCTGGTCTCCCGCGTGACAGGCGGGGATACTAACCACTATACTAACGAGGATTTATTGTTTCAACTTTGTAGCTGAGTCAGTATCTACTCGTCCTGCAGTTTGATTTCCCTATTTCCTTCCATTTGTCAAGGATATTTATATTTTAATGTTAATGGAATAATTCACGTTTCAGGCTGTTCTTTTTATTTTGGCACTCTCCATTTTGCAGCTTGTTTACCTAAGCCTACTTAACATCTTGTGAAAAAATTGCAAAGATTGGATCCGTCAGGGAAAACAAATAAAATATTGATATTGTTCGAGAAACGTGCGCTCAGAAAGTATAAATGACCGAGCGCATATCTTTCTCTAGCTGTCGGTACAGTAGTAGTTAGAACATTTCTATAGACAAGTTAATTATTATGCTATGTTTCGTGATGAACTACATTAATTTTTTTTTAAATCAATAGATATAAATCCATGCAAGTTTACACGTTATATTTAGAAAACATTTTGGCATTTTTAGTAAAAAAAAAAAAAGGTTAGTGATATGCGCACAGTACGCGCACTCACAAGGGTCTGGCATAATAAACTATTGCATGTATGGTGCACAATATCATGTTAAAGTAGTAACAAGTTTTAATCCTTGTAATCAGGATGTATTAAATTGCTGGTGAGGGTTTGTTCTAAAATGGACTTTTTTTAAAAGTTGGTTATTGCTGATATAAAACTCGATTGATTGACTTAATTTATTTTGTTTTCAATCGAAATAATTGAACCATTTAAATTTTTGTTATTTATGGAAATTAAAACAAGGAATCTTACTAGTTAGTTATACCACGAATCTAGAATTTTAAACTCAATGAGGTGATTGGTTACTGGGATAGTTATAAATAATGAACACGAATTCAAATAGACAAATAACAATGTATTTAACAACACCTAATGTTTCACATTTATTCAAAGAATAACTTTACCAAATTTAAGCTGAGTCAATAAAAAATTCCTTCATCTTCATTCTTATTTTTATATGAATGTAATCTCTTCATTTATTATACATTATTATATTTTTACATGAAAATTACTCAATCCATTCACATCGTATTCACCTTAAATTTAGATAGTTCTTTAAATTAGAACTAAATAAAATCTCATCAAAATCTACATCATCATACATTCATATTTTGTTGATATTTTTCCGAATGTAGATTTCGTCGGTGTTATCTATTTTGAAGTTGACGTATCCTGGCTCTCCCTCAAGAAACTCCTTCAGTGCATCCGAGCCCGTTCTGTTATATTTGTTTCTACTCGCATCATCTGTTTAAATACAAGGAAAACTTTCTGGTTACCACATTCAAAAATGTAACTTTTAGAATTCTACCTTGATGTCCACTTTGTGCCAAGGAACAGTTTGGAGAACTCTCATTTCATGGCCCTCAATGTCAAGACTGAAGTAGTCTACAGTCGTTTGATTCGCTGCCAATAAAAGGGAATAGAATGGGGAAATTCTGAATCTTGGCTGTTTTCCAATACATTGATTGGTGATATGATATTGATTATTGAAAGGATGATATGGATGTTACCTAAAGTGCATTTTGTTTCAGCTTCTATCGGTTCATCCATCAAATTATACCTATTTCTGTATTATTTTTCAATTTCAGGTGTAGTCGTGAAATTATTTGAGTTTTGGCCATGATATTTAACGTTTACTTGTAGCAAAAAGAAAAGGGAAAACAAACTACACAGAGAAAACAGTATTTTTATTTTACTGATGAATGATACTAGTGATTTGTACATCATTTTGATAATGATGGCCAAAAAATCCGAACTAAGATGGTAAACACCAGCTACGTTAAAGGGACCTCTTTATTTGCTTTTGAAAAAAAAAATCATAAACATGCCGTATCAAAAAGTGTGTTCGTGTCAGAGTAAGTCATCACTCTTCTCATCTAACGAGTTTTGATTTAAGCAAAATCTCGCAGTAATTAAAAAGCTATCCAATCACTAGCATTTATTATGAGTAAAAGCAAGATGAGCAAATAGATAATCTTTCTCTCTCGTGAATTGTGAAGGTATTATTCAACATAGAACAGTTAACGATCAGGTTTTTTTTGTGTAACAAGGAAGAGTTTTATGAGCCCATATGAAGGATGCCCTCTAATAAACTATGGTATTGAACTTGAAAGGAGATGATGGATTCCAGTGAATTATTCTTTTACTTCATGGATTGATTATATTTAAAGGACGTCAACATGTCGGAATATGTTATTCAAGCTCTATTTTATTTTCTAAACTTAATTTTTCTGATTAAATACAGTAAAAGTATGGGGAAAATATAATCAATTCGAGGAAATCTTATTTATTATTTGAAATTATTATAATTGAATTCATCATTCTTCGTCTAATTTTAATTCGCTTTCAAGTACTTTCAAGAATTTTACTACACTACGTTTAATTGGCTAGGATAATTAAATTTCATTTTGTTTTACATATATATTTTTTTAAGGAAGATCTCGATTTTCTCGCATCGCCACCTGTCAGCCGGGTTAAATGATTGATGTGATGTTTGAATATGATTATACAAAACCCGCCGCGAGGTAAAATAGTTACATGAATAACCCATCTCCTTTACAGTTTTATATGAAGAGGTTGCGCAGTGACTAATCGCACGCTAATTATATTTATAATTAATATATATAGTAACGGATTTAAAATAGAGAGTATAGCTTAACAAAAACATGAGATGCATAATTTATGCAAGCAATCTGCAGGGCAATAGTACAAACAAAAGAGTTAATGTTAACTTCATCATATAAGATACACCGTTAACTTAGTAAAGGAATAAGTTTTTAATCAGAAATATGATTCAAGTGTAAAGAAAGAAAGATTGGAGGTTTTTGTCAATTATTTTTATTGGTGTTGTCAATTATTATTAAATAGCATTGTCCCATGTTTTGCAAGAATGTGAAATAATTATATTAGTTTAGAGATAACCATCATTATAAAACCGTATAATGCATTTATGTAATATTTTTCACGAGGAATCTTCATTTTTCATAATATATAGTAAACTATTTCTAACATGAGAATCTAATAAGATTAAGATTTGAGATTTAGCATTAAGATTAAAATCTAAAAATTAAGATCTAATATATAAGTTTAGAAATTTTTTTTAAATGCCTCCTTTTCTAAAAAAAAAATATGTAATTTAAGTTAATGAGTACAACAACCTCACACAAATCTTTCGATCACTGCAGAAATGAGTTATTTCTTTAGATGTTGTTTCTTTCAACAGCAGCACTTTAGCTTATGGGTATGTCCCCTTTTTTAAGCAATGAGAATTAACTGGGTATATTTATACCTTAAAGACAAGTAAACATGTATGCAGAACAGTAGAGGCTGTTTACTATGACACCTTAATACAATTTTTTCACTTTATCTTTTTTTAAATGAATAAATGAGATTTTAAAATTTATTCAATCACTGATTCTCAAATGTAACGCCCATTTTCAATAATAAGCTATTATTGTATCGAGTCTTAATTTAAGTATTAAAATAGTTAGTAAAATCAACCATTAAAAAATTAACTTAATCTTTGTAATTTAATATAAATTCGCACTTCTGTAACGACTACTTAATATTATAACTTAAAAAAATAGTCTAAAAGCTGCATTGCCAAAATTTAAAAACTACAACAATTTACATAACTATATTATATACTAAATTATAAAATAAGTAGGTTTTAAAAAAATTTACAGGTGTACTTACGGTTCCAAAAACTGTTTTGAAGCCAACAAAATTTAAACTAGAACCTAAGGGTTTATCTCTTTTGTGAATTTATTTTAAAAGAGATGAATGATTTATTTGAGCAATAAAGTGAAACGAAAATTTAAAAAAAATCAGATGTTTAAGGATTCTCCTTCATTCCATTCTATAGGACAGCACGGACTGAGACTCTTTCCCAAGATGTGGTTTAGATATATATATATATACAGAATGTGAACGTGTCAGAAGTAAATATTCCCTCTGGTGAGCAAGGATTGAAGCCAATTTTTAGAAGGAGGTTGGTTTGAGCACTGCAAGTCATATTAAAGAAAAGATTATGTGGAAATAAGGAAGAATTTCTTGAACTTCTATGATGGATGCCTTACATGAAATCTGGCATTGAACTTGAGGAAGATTGATTTATACATATTCTATACTTGGTAGACAGGCGAGCTGATGTCAGAATGTCAAAACGTCGACGTATCCATTTTATTCTCCGGCTGACATCAGGTAAAAGTAGACGGGAACCTTGTATGTATAACATATTCAAGCAGCATCAAATTTTTCACGCTAAAATTCTGTGTTCAGGCTATAATATGAGCAAAGATCTCCTGTCAATATTGTAAAAACGTCACCAAGATTCCTATATTACTAAACAAATGATTAATCTATCTCAAATAAATAATTTGTGGATCATAGTGTAGAGATAAAATCTAGATAATGGTTTAGCTTTTATCTTGATTTATAGTTTTTAAAAAATGTATAAGAAGGGACGAGAGTTTTAAGAACCCATATATGATGGATGCCTCTAACAAAATCAAAAGATATAATGGATATGAGTGAATGTTATTGATGGATTTAAATTGAGTAATTTTTAGTTATTTTTTATATTATAGCTTTATCAAGTTATAATTTTTCAATTTTAATACAATTCAATGGAAATTGAAGAAAAAATCAATATTTAATTGACCTTTCAAAATTAATTATTGCAGGAATGATTCTTCACCAACTCTTCACCAATTAATTAAGTGCATACTATTATTAAGCGACAACACACTTCTCGAAGAATTTTTTTTTTGCTTTTTTCATTGGGTAAAGACATTTATTTTCTTATGTCCTGAAGTAAAATTTTGACTTACATCGTTACACGCACCGACGCCTGTCAGCATAAATACGTGATGAATGTATTCCTGCATTTGAATATTTGCTTACGTGGCCAGCGCCGCTGGCCGAGGTATGACATTTACTCATAGTCAATTCCTTGTAAGCTCATTTTCTGACTTTCGTTTACATTAGCCGTCTAGAATTGTATAAAGAACATCAACCCCCCTCTTGAAAATCCAGAGTTTAGCTAAAGTTTTAAAAAGTAAATTAAAAAATTGTTTAAATGCAGGGAGATTTGAACCAAAGAAATCGTATTTTTTTACAGATCCCTTTAGGCCTTTACCAATGAGCTATAATAACGTCCGGATTAAAAAAAAATGTTTTGACTAACTTTGGTGATTGTTGACTGAAATCTATCTTTTTGAAACAAACTTAAAACAAGACAACTCCATATGTACTGAACATATATTCATTTTAGAAGCTTAAAACCTTATCCATTATCGTAATTGAAAAAAGTTTTTAATTATCAAAATATCATTTCTTGGTAAAATTTCAAAAGTTTTTTTTATTCCCAAAAAGTCATTCGCTTTTTGGGTGATTTCTTCTTGAAAAACAAATGAGAAAGATTTTAAACAGCAAATCTTAAATTATAAAAAATAATAATAATTTTAAAAAAGAAGCATTACAATATTAAAAATTAATCAGGCTGCGTCGAATAAATTCAAACTTGGGATATTTTTTTTTCTCCGTATCTAAGTAAATTTTTTAAAAATAAATGAAAGTGTCCATATTGATTATAAATCAGTTTGGTTTCAAAAGAACGGAAAATTGGGGAAATTTACATATTACATTTATTCTATTTCATAATAATTTATCATTTTCATTTAAAGAATGAAAAAAAAATCCAAATCATAAATTGTGCAATGCTGGACAGCAATTCAGTTTTCCTAAAATACATTGACACATACGTGTCAAAAAGTATACGTGTAAATGCTTACGTTTGTAATAATTCTGCTTCCAAACTAACGAACTATTTAGAAAATATTGGCATCACTTGGGTAGTTGGTCTTTTACTTTTCTGGTGTATCTATGACAGCTTCCAAATCACAAAATGAAAACTTATTTTTATTGTGCATTCATGATGATGAATGTATTGAATAAAGTGATGGGCACAGGTAAAATAATTCACCTTATTCTAAAATAAAATTTAATGATATTAATTATTTTAATACAAATGTATATGTGTAGAAGACATTGGAAATCTGTTGCATGATGATGCAGTCCCTTTGCTAAATTGCGATCGATTGGCTTGTGCATCTAGCAACACCAGAATGGTAATATACTTTATTTTTTTTTTAAATTTAAATTTCCAAAACATTTAAGAAAGACAATCTAAATATAACTTTAAAATAGGATAAATTGGAAACCATCATCGATCGAATGGGAACAGAAATGACGGAACTGAAGATACAAAACAAGAATCTTGTTAATCGGGTTGAACTGCTAGAATCACCCGAAAAACAGAATATGAGAAAATCTCGCAATAAGCGCGCAACAGAATCGTCGAAAACTCCTGCTACCCCCGAAAAAATATGCCTTTCTCGTTATTCCGAATATCCAGACATGACAAGTCCAACCTGGAACCGTGACGTGGTTCCAAACAGCTGTAACGACCTTCATCAAATGGGCCACAAACTAAACGGGTTTTACTCTGTTCAAGGCCGCGATGAAAATGCCAACAAAATCGAAACAATCTTTTGCAACTTTAGTGATAGTTTAACACTTAATTCAACAAAAATAGATTCCCAAGGTATAATGGAATAAGATTATTTTTAAATACTAGCACTAAAGTTAATTTTCATATTTTTTTTGCAGCTGAGGAGCGTTTTGGATTTTTGGACCTTAAAACAAAATCCGTCTATTTCTACGTCCAGAAGAACACCGATTTCTCTCAATCTAACGAGAGGGTACCATTTGAGGTTGAAAATTTGAACATCGGAAATGCATTCAACCTGTCTACTTCAGTTTTCACGGCTCCTGTCAACGGAATTTACACTTTCTCGTTTTCAGCTCTGAAAGGAGGCTCGTCCAATGAAGTGAACGTTTACCTCCGCCTGGACGAGAAATACGTTGGCTTGGCCTATATGACTAATAGCTATCAGTATGTTCCTATTATGATCCAATCCACATTACAATTGAAAGCAGGCAACACCGTTGACTTGTGGTTGGAAGGTGGTGATATTCATGACCACGATGGTCATCATGCCTATTTCATTGGATGGCTTCAAGAAGAGGAAATGACGCCTGGAAAATAATAAAATCATATTTGACAAAAGGAATACATAGTTCAATCTCTAATTGCATTTGTCACAAATATCTTTGTATAACATATCTTTAAAACAATGGTGGTGGATGCACACTATATTATTATTAGATTGTGGCAATTGAAGCATGACAAATACACTTGGGAGAAGCATACAATCTGGTCTATGATATTCAATATAGTAATAGTAACTAAGGCAAATAAATATTGTGGCGATAGTAGATCAGATGTATAAGAGTGTATCACCACACTGAATCATGTCAACTTGATACAGGCTCTTGAACGCCGTATTAAACAGCACGAGACCCTGGCCCTTACCGAGACTTATCGTGATCTTAAGGCGACCCCAGATGGCGGTGCCGCGGAAGATCCTGAAGACGCTCTAAGTCGTCCACTCGCCCAAGCAACCTAAACAGTTCCAGATACAAGATTCCACGAATGCCCTTTTGAGTTTTGATTTTCCGTTTATACTTATGTAGAGGGTATTATGTTTGTTACCCTATGTTTAGCTACTCTTTATCCCAAGAGACTTATTCTGAAGCAGTTTATGCTTATTCTGTTCACAGTTCATGTGGTGTCTGGCTGTCTATGATTACGACAAAACTCCTCTTTCTATTTTGAAGTAGAAGTGTCAGTTGATAGTTGTGAGAAGTCGATCGGGACGTTCGACGCTCCGACATGAGCGTCGGTCGTGTGGGGTGTCACCACAAGTGTATCACCAGCCCCATTCTTGTAGAGACCCCAATACAACTCTTATACATCTGATATACTATCGCCACAATATGAGTTGAATAAAACAATATTCGGAATAACTATGTTGCAATATTTATATGCTCTCATTTCTTGCTTTATTTTAATTTATTTCCATTTTTAAAAATTTAGTTTAAAACTCTCATTATGACTTAAATAACTGGTTAAATTCCTTTGTCGTTTAATAAAGTTTAATAGCAGTTTATGTTGAATAAAGGCATATGGAAATGGATTCCAATGGAAACCCTGAAAGTGACCGCTTAAGTCATATTTATGAACGATTTAGTTCATCTGAAAATCAATGGCGCTAACGCAATTTCAAGATAATAATTTCCTTCCGGCTTAAACCACGAAAAAAAAACTTAAAGAAATTTGTTCGTAGTTATTATTTTTTTTTATTTTTCAATGTTGCCTTTTGCCAATCCAATGTCAAAGCAATAATCAAATACACATTCCAGTCTTTACCAGACAACTAAGGATAAAAGCCAAATGAAATATATAGTTTTCATATCTGTAATACAAAAAAATATGTAGCAAAACAAAATTGTAAAGAAACACACAAAGCAATTTTCTTTACTCAGTAAAATTATAACTTCATTCTCATCTCAATTCTTTAATAACATAGCATAACATTAATATTGAATTATATAATCCTCTAGGAGGGAAAGAAATCAAGTGTCCTTTAATAAATTCAAATAAAAAGAGTTTACTTAGCTCCATTGAGAGTAGCCATAATGCTATTTCCGTTCCAGCTTGAACCATTAATATTCAAGCACCAAGCTGGTTTGCAGCCAGCCTTGTAAAAAATATTCTAATATCGAGATATATTGAAACAACCGCACGAAGTCGAATCCATCAGCATATTGACAACCAATGATAGCACTTAGCTTTTTGTTTTGTATTTCTCATGCCTTGCTATACATTGCAGTTGCATATATATAAGTTATAGCTAATCTACCCAAATGCGTTCAGACTGACCCGTTATCACGAAAAAGCATCCAGTAGAAATCTATTTCAAAAGGAAGAGACATTGTGGAAATAATTGCTTAAAGTTATTTCTTCGTCAGTCATTCTTCTTAGCGACCATATTCTTATTTATAGCAACCTCCATACCAGCTAGTGGAACGAATTTACTTCAGAGTGAAATTGAAGGTAAGAATATTGAATAATGATTATCCTGAATGGGAAATACTTCAATTGGGTTTAAAACCAAGTTGAACTATAAAAGAAACAATTTAAAGCCCAGGGTTTTAAATTGTTTCTTTTGTAGTTCAGTAAAGTATAATATTTTTTTTCAATAAAGACAAAGATATCAATGGGAACCGTGAAAGTGAAAGACAACTAAATGTAACTGATGACCTCAATTTACCATCTAGCTCTCTTGGAAACATGCTTTCAACACTTGGTTCCTGTAAATCTGAAATGGTAAACAAATTACTTTATTTCTATGTGTGAATATGTGTCTATTATATGTCTAATCATAATAGAAAGCAGTAATTGGGCGCTTACTTAACCTTGAGAGTACTGTTGGGTTTTTGAACGACCGCGTCGTAAAACAAGAGAAGGGAAATAGTCTCACTAAAATCCAAAATAAAAGGGAAAGAAGGGAAACCAATTCCCTTCCCCAGTGGACAAAGAAACCTTGTTATTATTACTCATTGTATCACAATGAGTACCAGTACCGAATCAGTTAGCCTTCCGAGAAGTTGTTGTGATCTTAGTAAATTTGGTCACACACTAAGTGGGATCTATCCTGTCCAAGAAAGGGACACCAACAGTAATAAAATTGCCCTCGTCTTTTGCCAATTCAGCTCATCAGCAGCTCCTATAAGACAGGTATGAGTGAAACAAGAAACTCTTCAGCTTGTGTTTTCTTTTAACTCTGGATCTTATTTCTTATTCACATCTATACAGAAATTCCGGAAAAGAAGCTAGGATTCATCGACCTAACATCCTAGTATGGATTTCTATGTATAAAAACTAAACGAAGGAGGGGCCTTGAATGTATCGACTGGCGTTTTTACTCCACCGGTCAACGGCACTTTGCTGCTTTTTATTTTCGTGGCCTTGCTAAACATTGGAAATGTTCACGTCAAACTGTATCATAATGATTACATGGTAATCTCATCTTGGTTTGATGGCAATTCTGAGCACGGAAACGTTGAAATTTCAGCCGCTCTGAAGCTTAGAATTGGCGATATTGTAAAACTTAATCTAGGTGGTCCCGGTTACATCAAAGATAACGTCAATTGTTTCACTACATTCACTGGCTGGCTTCTAGAAGAAGATTTAATTTTATAATTGGCATAAAAAACCCTTATGTAATAGGTAAATCGTTACAAATTGTATGTATTACATATTGTAATAATAAAAAATTAATTGGTGATGTATTAATTGGAAATCCAACTAACTAATCAAATATAATTTTAAAAACAAACTGTTGAAAGCCGGATATACGTTCTTGTATTTTTTTAAACAACCACTTAATGAAATTATTTTGCTCACTCATTGCTAAAAAACTGTATATGTTCATTAACAACGAACCGTACCTAAAAAAGGAGATACATCTAATTTCTATAATATACTAAACAGTTCAGCTCGAGTAATAAAATTCTATTTTACTTAAAAAGGAGTTTCCAATTTTAACACTGGTTTCGTTGGTTTCCTTGAGTCAAGGAGAGATTTTTACCTGCTTTTGTAGAAACCATGTTCAAAATTGAAACAGTAAAGCATTTAAAACCCTAAGAAGTCCTTCAACATGATAGTATCCTTAGTGCTGAATCGAATTCCGTAAAGTAAGCAGATATAGCTCAGACCAGACAAAGAATTATGACCAGATACCATTTGCCAAAGATAGCAGAAATCAACAAGTATACAAAATCCTGTGCAAGCCAAGAAAAGACCTCCACAGAACCCTGGAGGTTTACTGTAACGTGTTTACGTCTAAAAACACCTAGAAAGAGTGAGTATTGACCTTTTGAGCCGATTTAATCTGTCAAAAGATGGAAAATTAATATCATTTTAGCCGTTTATTACCTTACAAAATGTGCAGAAGCAGTCTTTTTATCCACGGTTACGTCAGAGGACGTTCAAATATTTTTTTGGCCCAGGTGTTCTTCAGACACGGAAGCCCAAAGCAGATCATCGCAGATCGAGGAAATGAAAGTCCTAGAGATGAATCACCGGAAAACCTCTGCGTATCATCCGCACGACAGCGGGCTACGTTTGCGTTAGCAACAGAACTGAACTAGTACACCTAGCAGAACTGAACTAGTACACCAAGAATTAGAGTTGGAAAAAGCTTTGGCAACCAGCCTCAATCGACTAGAAGAAATATATTCCTATGCAGCCGCTATTCTATATACTGATGAAATATTATTTTAGAATTTGAAGAAACGGTGGATTGGATGGAACAATACATTGGAAAATGGAATAACAACTCTAACAATGGGACGTCCACCGCCTAAAATCTAAAAAGTTTTAAACAAAGTAAAAGACAAATTATCTCCGGGATGGTCATTCTCAAATTACCTAGGAAGATGTACCTCCAAGATGTGATACTCTTTGTAATACTTGCCCAGACGCCTAGGTAAAAATTCGAATCGTAGGACTCCAACTGCAAGCCTACGTACATATTCCTACGTATGAAATAGCAACCCAGTTCCAGTTGTTTGAAGTCATCAACTTACTAGAAATAGTGACCAATCGAACACGACAAACCTCGTATGCCGATCTAACAGACTACCTAGCAGCTTCAGCGGACGGAGACCGATACCTAGAACTGAACAACAAAGACGTATTGGATTGCTTGAAGACTCACTCTCTAAAGTTTGTCAATTGTGCACCCCTTTAACAAAAGGATGTCTGACGTCTGTGACTAAGAGATGATGAAGATGCTACCCCAAAAACCAGGCACTTCTAGGATCCTTAAAAAGCATAACTGCCCTTGTTGAAGCGATTTATTTCGAATTTTGAATTTAACTTTTCTGTTGTAGTAATGACTTCAATGTACAAGAGGATTTCGCCGTTTCTTTATATATATGTATATATACCTATAGAGGGGGTGGGGCCAACATTTGTAATTGTACTCATTTCCCTTTAAAAGAGGGGAAAGTATGTGGGGATTAGGAAAGCCCTGGCTCATTCGCGAATCTGTGGAGTTCTTTTTATTAATTTGCATAATGTAGTTTCACGATAAAAGCAAAGTAATACAGATTTTTTTACTACCCATTATAGGATAAACATTAAACCTAGTGTGTTAAAGAGAAGAGACTACAAAGTTATAAAATTATTCTTAATATACTGTGAATAAAATTGATCCACAGTTGTTCCATATTAAAAGTTATAACTAGCTACTAGCACCATGAAACAATGGCTTTAAAAGCCTTTGCCCATCCGCGAATCTGGTTAATTAAGAAATATCAGTTATAAATTGCTGTCTAGTTATAACAATGATGAATGTAAGAATCATACTTATAGAAATGTTCTTTGATTTAACCTCGAGGTCTCATCCTTACAGTAGAATAAATATAGTTCAGAAGGCACAATAAGGAAAATCAATTTGTTAAAAGTCTCAGTGTCTATTGCGTTATTCTTCATCAGGCTTGGTCACTGATCTCAACTTGATTTTTTTTGCAAAGTAATGATAAGAATGTACTTGTGATTTAAATAACTGGTATGTTATAATGGCCTTGTGAATCTATATAACTAGCTCTTTTACACCTGTTAACATTGAGGCAATTCTTCACTGCGCCCATTTGCCTTCCAGTATATTCTTTTTTTTTAAATCCACAATTATCGTATTCTTAAAATGCTATAATAGGCAAAAAATTTAACAACATTTAACATTTAACAATACCCTAGTTTCTTATATTATGTAAATGTGTTGTATATCGCTTGTATAAATATGAAACATTTGTTTTCAATGGTTAGTAATCTTAATAAATGCAAATTTATATGTGATTGGGTAGTGAATTGTTAAGAGAAGGTAAAAAGATAGATTACTCTTTTTACCCCCGGAAGGGGCACTACTTTGTTCGGTGGGGATCCACTTTGTCAAAAGTAGCCTTCGCCTAAACAGAGTTTTGTTAAGTGGATTCGTCCGCTTAATAAAAACACATTTTGTTAAGTGAATCTTCTCACTTATAATAAAAACCTTTTTCTCCTTCGACCGCATTTTGCTTAGTAGATTTATTCAGTTTAAAAAACGGCTCAAGTGAGAAAGTCGATCGAAAGACATAATTTTGTTTCGGTATATTTGGCTCAAAAGAACATTTCCAGGAGCGGAAAACCTCTTCCCAAGCCGTAGTGGAAAACGAAAGGCGCCCTCAAGACAAAAAAAACGGTTCTCCGTTCTGGGATCAATCCATCTTTAGCAAGCCGTCTTATTCCAGAGAAGGGCATTCGTCACCATCGATCTAAACCGGAACGCGAAGAGTATCAAATATATAAATAAGCGGTCTAGTTCTGACCCTGGAAAAGAAGATTGAAACGAAAGACTTCATACGGAGGACAAGAAGCACAGTCAAGAGGGAGGGGAGTAAAGCACTAGCCGAAGTCAGAAGCCTGAAAAATAAATATCAGCAGATCAGAAGGAACATGTTGCGGGCCCAAGTGTATACCAAGGTCCGAAAAAGGAAGAATCGTCATCAAGGAGCTTAGGATACAGACGTATTAAATACGTAGAACCAGCCCTGAACGTCCGCCGACTCCCCGAGATCCAAAGAATTAGAAATAGTGGTAACGCCAGGAAAGTAAATGGGCCAAAAAATTGCTGCCGAACATTGACGACGATTGTTCTAAAGCGAAAAGGGCAAAGCCTTTTGAAAAAAGTTTTATTACTTTCTTGTTTGACATTTTCTATGATTTACGTGTCTGGTGGGAAATAAACTTAGCTGGTACCAAAGAAGAACGTGTTAAAAAGTAATTAAACGGAATAGCCGCATTTCCAAGAAAGCCTATACGTACCAACGTAAACAATGCAGTCCAACCAGACCGTTTCACTCACGGACTGCTAAGCAGTCAGGCCCTAGAGACGGGCGATAAAATAACGAAGGAGCCCCAGAAGTCAATGGAAAACCAACAACCAATAAAATTGTGAGGACCATACAGGTCTGCGACGATCCACTTAATAAAAATAGATAGTTTTGTTAAGTGAAGTAATTCACTTTAGAACAACTTTTTGTCCTTGGAGCGCGTTTTGTTAAGTGGATTTATTCACTTTAAATAAACGGCTCAAGTGAGAAAGTCGATTCAAAACATAATTTCGTTTCGGAGTCTTTGGCTCGTGTTGTGAAGTGGGTTCGCCTAATCAGTAAACATAGCCATTCTATTCCGATTGATAAGTTTGTCTTTGATTTCGACTAATCAGCCGATCTGTTTTGTCATAGAATTGCAGGGGGAACCAATTTGATACAAAAATAACACTACTCTTTCCATAACAGGTACTTTCCGCGCTACAGAAGATTCGGAGGGCCGCCACTCAAAAGCAAGCCAACAAGGAATTCAGGAAGAGGAAGAATACATCCAGGAGTGGAAAACCTCTTCCAAGACCGGAGTGGAAGAAAGAAAAGAGTCCTAAAGACGAAAAGAGAACGGTTCGCCGTTCTGGAATAAACCCATCATTAGCAAGCCGTCTCGGTCCAGAGAAGGACCGTCGAAAACATTGATCCAAGCCGGATCGTGAAAAACATTGCCGTCGTAAGGGGTCTGGTTCAGACCGTGGAAAAGAGGAGCGAAGTGAAAAATTTCCTACGGAGGACAGGAAGCATCGCCAGGAGAAAGAGGAGCCCAGCTCTAGCCGTCGTCAGGAGCCTGAGAAGAAACTATCAGCGGATCCGGAGGAACCAGTTGCTGGCTCGAGCGGATATAGAGGACCGAAGAAAGTAGAACTATCTTCAAGATGCTTAGGCTACAGCCGACCTTAGTACGTCGATCAAGCGCTTAACGTTGCAGAGTCGAGCAGTTTCACCAACGATCCGATAGACGTGAAAAGTCTGCCGGAAGAAGCCAAGCCAGAGGAAACTCTCGTCCTGGTGGTACGTGAATCAAACCCCGAACGTTCGCCGCCCCACGAAACCCGCCGAAGGATTGGAAGGAGTTGAAGCAGCTGCAGAGCAGGTTAGCCAAGAGGTTGCTGCCCAACATCGACGACATCGATACGAATCGTCCCAAGGCGAAGAGGGCCCTGACACAAAAAATATTATTACTTTTGTACTCGGTATTTGCTATGTTTTTTGTGTCTGGTGGAAAATAAACTTAGTTGGTGCCAAAGATAAACGAATTCGAAAGTTAATAAAGGAGTTGCCGCATGTCAGATAGAAGTTATACGTATCAACGTAAGCCTAGCAGTCCAACAAGGCCGTTTCATCCACGGACTGTTAAGAAGTCAGGCCCTAGAGAGGGACGATCAGAAGAACATTCAGCTAAAGAAGGAGCTGAAGAGACAAAGCGAGACGAAGAGGTCACACTGGATACCTTCTCCCGTTCAGGAAAGACGCCAAGATCGCCAACGGAGAGACCGTCGAGTTCAAAGGACCCTCAAGTAGAAACTCAAGTAAGGGGAAGAGACAGCGGGTTACCCACCTCTTTCCTGCACGAAGGATCCTTCACACAGTATCGTATCCCAAACCAAGCAGCCGAATCAGATACCTCAAACAGTTCGGTCCACCTGGTAGAAGACAGCTTCACTGAAATTGTTTAAGTAGGTTAAGAGACAGTCGAAATCAACCCCATTGAAGGAGTCGTTGAGCCTGCCCTTAATCCGATTATAGAGGTAGACGAGCCAGCGGCACAGGAAGGAGACGACGCTCACGTAAACGAAGGAGGAAATAACGACGGCGGAAGTAACGGTGACGAATCTGAAGAAGAAGCTCACGAAGAGCTCAGGATGGCACAACCAAAAGTAAAAATTCAGGATCCACCAACCTTCCATGGCAAGCTGCATGAGGATGCGTTGGATTGGGTCGACAGGTACGAGACTTTCGGAGCCTATAATGGATGGAATGATGCTTCTCTAAGGAAGTTTTTCATCATCTATTTTGACGGACCAGCTCGACAATGGTACCTCTGCAAGAACGACACTTTTCCAGAGATTTTGAGGAGCAACCCAGAGGGAGTCGCACCAGCCGTGGAGGGAACAAGAGAATTGTTCCTGAAGGGGTTCCAAAAAGGAAACAGCCACCTTTTTTTGGAACAGAAGCTGAGAGCAAGAGTCCAAGAGGAGGACGAATGCCCTCTTGCTTATTACTACGACGTAATAATCATGTGTTGCGTAATGGGCCGCACCATGTCGGAGAAAACAAAAATTGATCAACTCTATAATGGATTAAAGAAATCAATTTTTACAAGTGTCTACGTCCAAAAGCCAGACACTTCTTAAAGATTCCTTGGTTTGTTAGAGTTGCACGCCGAGGCGGGAGACATGACCCGTAAAAAGGACTTTCGTGTGGCCGCCGCAACGACAAGTATAGAAGAAGATGTAAGTGATGAGTTCTTAGCTTTTATTGGGGCTCGCCCGCAATACAAGACACCGCAAACCCAGGCGCTCAGTCATTTTCAAGCTATGCTCAAGGAATTCAAGGAAATAAAAGAAGAATTGGCCCAGCTGAAAAATGAACAAGCCAGCTCTTCGGCTCAGAAGCAGGAAGGTTACAAAGCAAAACCTGCTCTGAAAAAAAAAACCAGACGTCGGAAGGACGTCATTTCTGCTTCGGATGCAATCAGCCAGGACACATAAAAAAGTTCTGTACTGAGAGCAAGAAAACTAAAGGTACTGCAGGGGACAGCCAAAATCCCCAACAGGCAGCTTCAGCGGGTGGCTACTGTGATGCTTATGCAGGTTCTGCCCCTTGATTCGATATCGCAGGTTTTAGGACAATTGGAATCTGGCAGACCGGAGGGCGTCGGCCGCGACGTCTTTCACCAAGGCGACACCACATCCCTATCCTGCTGAATGCGTTTGCATTCTTTTACCATATAAGGTTCGATTTTAGGGTCATTGTCTCAATGTGACATTATCTGCCTTAAATGTGGAGTGCTTGTATAGATATCCCATTTCTTGTGTTTAAACAATCTTCTCTGTGACTCTTAGTAATAAACATCTGAAACTGCAATCGCCACAATATGTATAAATATAAACATTTGTTCAATATATATGAATATACAAATATAATTATTCACATTTTATGAATAATAAGTCACAGTTTTTAAACAGGTATTATTCTACTATTTCACATTTTTTTCTATTCATCTTTTAAATATATATTTTTAAATTATGGTATTTTAAAGTTTGTCGTTTATACTTTTCTTGAAGAGGCGTGCTTAATGAGAATTTTAAAAAATACGCCTTACATAAATAATATAATTGGTGTTGGTGTGTAAAATAATTATTAAACGTTTCTAATAAGCAACCTTAGAATCACACGTTCAATTCGTGATTCTAAGAAGGCTTATTCTACAGTTTAATAAATTACGTTTTATCAGTTAAGTGAAGAAGGCTTATTCTACAGTTTAATAAATTACGTTTTATCAGTTAAGTGAAGAAGGTAAGGAAAAGAAAGTGGAAATGAGAGAAAGGGAATCGTTCTCTTCTTTTTTCTCCAAACACGATGTAGAAGGACACGTAGCTTATCTTAACATTGGTCTTATGGCACTAAAACAGTAAATTTCAAGTTTAAAATACTTTTATAAGCAGTAAGCTTATATAAAATAAAATTTAAAAAAACTGTTTAGGGGTTCAGTCTATTTATTTGATCCTTGCACTATATTTAATTTATATTGCCGTAAATTTTATCTAATATTTTTTTTTCCTATCTCTTTTTTAATATGTTTTGATTTATTTGAATCGTTTTTTACCACTCAAAGTCAAACAAAGAGGTGTAACGCGGCTATTGTCTAAAAAGGTTTTTTAAAAGATAAAACTTTAAGGTTAACCATTACTATTTAATGAACTATAAATAAAATTAACCAAATAAGTATTGAGTCTGAAAATATATCGAAATAATTTTTTTTTAAGTTCATCCATTTTAAAATAGAAAGTTTACTCAATTATTAAAGCTAAAAAAATCCGCATTAGTGCCGTAAGAACTGTGTATCGATGACCTACATTTAGCAGCGAACCTATCGGGAAAAATGGAACTGATTAAGAAATTTCTGAAGTCGTGAGGGTATGTCGATCGACTATACCTTTCCTTTTATGGCCTGCTCCAGAGGGGGAAGAAAACATTTCTGCCTGTGGGCATTTTTGTTGATTTAAGTAACAATATAATATGACGAATCTAAAAAAGGAGAGACAAAAAATAAATATTTAAAAAATGGATGGTAAAACTAGTAAAATACTTCAATAAATATGATTTTTTTAAAATCATATATGATTATGAGTTGATTAAAGTTCATTTAAACCTACGAATGCATAAATTTAATAGATTAAAAACAAACACCCCTTTTAATTTCATGGACGCTTTTGATTTTTCTATTGTTCAATCCAATAATTAATAAAAATAAATATACACGAAATAAATATAAACGAAAAAACAAGTCCTAGAAATGTTGATTAAAAATGAATAAAAAAAAATGTTGAATGAAAAAAAAAATTTAAAAGCAATTAAAATTTTTATGTGACCCTTATTATATGGCTGATATGGTATGAAATATACTCCACAAATTATTATTTACGTAACTTAAAAATTAACTATTACTTACTTTATTTAGAAGAGAACGCGAGATGAAAGCATTTTGAACTTCTCAGTTCAAAAACGAGGTGACTTCTGCCTACTAAGAAGTACTATCGATAGCGGAGGTAGTCTGGTGCCGGAAACCGGTTTTCCGTTAGAGCCAAGTTTGGTGAGATAGCTCGGAGGATGTTGTACGACTAAAGATAACGGGAAAAGAAAAAAAAAATACATTGCAATACAAAATGTTATATTCTCAATACCTTATATATGCTTAGTTATATTCTCGATACTTTATTTCTATATGTGCTAGTATTTCATTACTTTAAAATTAAGATCGCTCTTTTCAAAATAAGTATCAATTAATAAGACGAAATTTTTGGATAATTTAAAAAAGAATAGTAAATATATATATATATGTATGTATATATATCTATATATTAAATCAAAATATAGTTTATTCACCACTAATGTATAAAATATTTTGTATAGAATTATCCTTCATAAATAAATATTTTCTAGATTTCAATTTTATTTTATTATAAGTGTGAAGTTTTTGTGCCCAAAAATCACAGCGCTGTCGCACTGTATATGTAGGTGCTTACGGAAAATTATTTTTTTAGGATATTTTCTAATCTTTTAGATTGTTGTAAAATAATCGAAAGTATCACTGTTCGGAGTATTTAAATCAAAAAATCAAATTTCTAAAATATTTCATTTTTGTTATTTTTTCATTTATTATTATTTTTTTATATCAGATTTTTTATTAGCCCTTACACATAAATTTGAACATGCTCTTTTGGTTCTTCGTTCCATAGAACAGTATCGCATGTCTTAAACAGATATTCTTTGGATAAAAAGACTACGCCAAGGCCTTCATGTGGCTATCTTATAAATTGTAATGGATCTTTATGAGAAAATTGTTTTCCCCACTTGGAGCGCTGATGATCCGCCGTTACAGGCATGCGCGCCAAATACGAAAAGCTTTCAAAATATGTTAAAACTAATTTATTTAGGATGGACTAATTAATCTCAAACGGTACCGAATGAAAGAATTTGTTTACAGGACAGTGCTCAATTAATTAGAAAATTTTAAATTTGTATATACCGTTTGCTCTGTGAAACTTTCAACACATCCCCTTATCAAAATTTCAGACATACAGATCTTAAATCGTTTGTATCTCAAAAACTGCAAAAACTATCAAGCTGCAATTTGTCACAGGAATTAATCAATCAAAATTATAAAAAATGTTAACTGCTTCACGATTTTATTAATAATAAATAAAAAATATTTCAACCATGTTAATATTTCAACCACGATGACTGACCATTTCAACCATGATTTCTTTTAATGAACAATTTGAACTTAGTGGGCTAAAAAAAAAGGGTGATGCACATAATTATTATTAACTGTTCCACTTTTTTAAAATGCCCAATTTTATTCATGTGGGGAAATTATAACTAATTAAACATAGGAATAGGAAACAATTAGCTACACTTGGTATTCAAAAAAAGAAAAGGAAAAAAATTATTGCCTCAGGTGTGCTATGAGCTATTTCATCTAATTATTACACCTTAGGGTATAAGACTATAAGCTCATCTTTTTAAAAATGAGTGGTTAATCGCACACTGTTGATTTATTTATTTGAAAAATAGTTGTCGATTTAAACTGAGTGTCAAAACAATATTAATTTTACATAAATATATGCATTATATGCACTCTTTGTAAAGAATCACTTGCCTTACTTTTATACAAAACTTAATTTCTTGTAATTTAAAATCGAGTTAAAATATTTTGGTCACTTGGTTGATGCATATATTATACATTGAATACTGCTTTATTGATATTTTATGGGTATAATAAGTCCAAAATAATAAACATTCTAGTCTTAAGATTAATTTTTTAAATCATATAATAAAGAAAAATATAAATGAACCACCAAGTAAAATTGAGATAGTAAGTAATAGCTGCTATTTAAGTTGCTCTATTAGTAAAATAATAAGTTCGTAAAAAAATATTCCCTCTTAGAAATTGACAAGCAACTCATATTAAACAAACAGCTTTCATTAAATTGTCAGTAGTTTAAGTTTTATTGTGATAATATGCCCCCCGTATTTAAATTTTTCTCGACAATTTTTAGTTGAAAACAATTTTAACTTTTTGAAATATTTTTTAAAAAGGACAATTTTTATGCACTCAATAAACTCAACATTGGGTCTTAAAGGATTGTAAAACGCAGTTTTCTTCTTCCTTGTAAAATACAAAAATAAAAATATAGAAAAGGAAAAGTTCATTATTTATTCACTTTATTCCAAAAGTATGTTTTAGTAATAGGAAACTAATCTAAACTTCAATTTTTCGGTTCTAGATGGCGCAGCGATGCCTTTTTCTGAATAAATCCCACAACTGATGTCAACTCCCCCCTCCCCACACAGAACTTTGCAAACCTTGGGATTTTTTTTCATTCTGAATGGATATCTAAAATAACTAACCCAGAGTGCCTATAACACGAACCAGAATGTTCCTTGCTCGAGCCGGAGTGAGATTTTCAATTGATTAAGTCAGGTTCCCGCTCTCAAACAACTTGACTTTTGTTATCAAACTCAAATCAAATTTATACTAGCGAAAATCATGTAGTTTTAATAAAAATAAACCCAAAGAGGACAAACGATACATTTTAAGTGACTACCACCTAACAAGATCTTTTAATTATCATCCCTTGGGTTTGATTTTTTTTCAAAAATATATATATATTTTTTTTCAATTCAACTTTGAATTTTTAAAATTTTGGCAGAAAAATTTCATAAATAATAATTATTTTGGGAGCTTTTTACTTTTTTAATTGCAAGTAAAAAAGGGTGGAAAATAATAAAAAAAAAATATGTAGAAAACTAAGAAAGTTTTTTTTCTTACTAGAAATGAAAAAAATACCAGATTTTTCTTGTTTCCCATGAATTTCCCCTCTTTTATAACGTTTACTCTGGAATACTCCAATCATAAACGTTTTAGATAGTTTGTTGCACCTCTTTCATCGGTTCGAAAACCCTAGTTTTTAGTCTAGTAACCAATAACAATCCAAGTATGGGGTATCAATCGGGACTATCTCTAAATTCAAATTATGCTCATTGACTTTCTGTCAGAATACCATTGGTTTCCTTACAGCGCGGCCCTTTCGGTGGAAAGCAATAAGAGCGCAGTGTTGCGATCAAATGAAAATTCATCAATATTTCTTTTTTTTAAATATACGTTCCACAAAAAAATGAAAGTTTTTTCTTATAGATTTAAAGACACGTGGTTACATAAGTTTATTATTTTCTAATTAACTTAAATTAAGAGATATTTTGTGTGATTTGGTATTTGTCTAAATCATTATTCGGAAAACATACTCAAAATGACATCGATATTTTATATAATCTTCATCTTATATTTTTTTTTCTAAAAGATGTGAACTTTGAACATCATATGACTTATTACAGTCCTTCACAAAATTACTGCTATTATTACCCATGTAGGTAGAAGAAAATGTATTACAAAATTCAGGAATAAGTAATTAACTATTTAAATGCATATCATATCAAGGTGTATCAAATTCATATCAAAGATTAAAAATTTTATCTCAAAATAACATGGGGTTCTAACGACTATAATTATTTATACAAGAATTACACCATGAAAAAAGATTTGGGATTTCAAAGGTTAAAATCCCTTGTTTGAAATGATTTTTAATCCTTTAAGCAAAAAGTTTTTAAGTTTTGAGCTAAATTATCTATAATCAAAATTGGGTTCTAACGACTATAATTATTTATACAAGAATTACACCATGAAAAAAGATTTGGGATTTCAAAGGTTAAAATCCCTTGTTTGAAATGATTTTTAATCCTTTAAGCAAAAAGTTTTTAAGTTTTGAGCTAAATTACCTATAATCAAAATTGGACTAAGATGTTACATTTAAATTATTAAGTAGGCCCAAATCAAAGTTTAAATTTGAAAAAGAAACACATGGAGTATAACGTATATGGGGGAAATTTAAATATCTCAAGGTTATTTCCACGTGCTATATCAGTGGCTAAATAAAGATCCGGAACGCCCAAAATAATATTTAACATAACGAAAAATTTGAAAATGAGAAGCTCTTGTGAATTAAACTATTTAAATTGAAACTACATGATCACTTTTCAAATATAAAATAATGCAAACCATAAAGTTGTTGACGTAGAAAATGTGTCAGTGCTTTTATAGAACTTAATCTTAAATCTATAGCTGTTTCATGCTACGATACCTAGTTGAATCTATAAAGGACTTCCTTCTATACAATTTTCAAAAAGTACACAAATTGAAAAACTATTTATTTGACCTCGACATCAATTTACTTTATATATTTTTTTTATTATGGCCCTTGTTGTACTAAATGATCTAAAATCGAATTAAAAAATCCCTCAGAAATCAGTTTGTGATTCTATAGAATTCGAAATCAATTATATAGTTGCTACTCCATTATTAAAATTACTGTAGTATTTCTACATTTAGTTGAATCTATCTCTATAAACTGCTTCCTTCTATACATAAAAAAAAATATAAAAGCATCATAATTGACCTAAAAATTAATGAATGATTTTGGAATATTATTGAAAATGCTGCTCATTTGAAGAGTGTGTCATTGAAAGCTAGCACTAAACAATTCTTGTTTTTTCTTCCGAAAATAGATCACCTGGTTTGACATCTAGTATGGTTCATCTGCTCTACTGAAATTTTACATGAACTCTTACTAGAAAATGTTCTTTTTTAAATAAAAAAATTTAGGTTAAGTCGTGAAATAAAAAAAAAAATAAGATAGTCCATATATTTTCAATTGAGTTTGGTTGGTTTTATCTGTAAAAATGTAGACATCAAGGGTACGCCAGAAAAATATAAATATAAATAAGTATAATGTAATTAGGAAGAAGAACTAGTTGATTAATGGCCGAATTAGAATTTCATCAAACAAAAGTTTACATTTTTAAATTTAAAAAATATTCGTACTCATAAGAGTCCAAGTAAAACGGTAGAATCGAAGGCAGAGTCACACTAGGAGGCGCTCTAGTCGACTTTTTTCTACTCACAAGCCCTATATACCAACGTAGAATGAACATATTTTAATCAGTAGGGAATCAGAAGCAACCTTTAAAGCAACTCTTAGTAGTGCCTAGTTTTTTTTCAATCTTCTACAAATTTGCATTTTTGAAAATGATTTGGAGTATCAGTCCAAGTCAAATTTTAATGTCCTTGTCTATTGGGTTCCTTCTCTTTTGTAATGGCTACCAATATTTCATTTTATTATCACAAATCTCGTCACTAACCAAGTTGGAAGGTATATAAGATGTCTTACCATTAAACAAATTATAATTTTAAATTAAACTTATACTTTTCATTTAATTGAATCCATTTTTAAAGACTGTTTCAAACAGTTCAAAGCCAAATTCGACTTTGAGTTCTCCCAAATTAAACTAAAAAATAAGGAGCAAACTCAAGAAATCAAGTTCTTACAATCTGAAATACGAAAATATCGAAATGAACTTAATGTGACAACTACTGCAATAAGTAGCAAAAATGAAAAACCCGTATTAAGTGAAGCAAAAGATAATAATTTTTACCTAAGTCACAAGAGTAAACGACCAGCCCGGCTTCTCCCTATATCGCTACTAAGGTATATTTACAGATTTATTTATCAACTAGCAATTTTTACTCAATTATTTTTTAAGTTCAAATGAATTTATTTTGTATTTTGTTTTTCAGGGGTAAAAAAGTAAATATTACATTGAATAAAAGCATTCTACCTTCAAGCTGCAATGATTTGAACGATAACGGCCATACTCTCAATGGCATTTATTTGATTGCCGGGAACAAGATAAAAAATTCAAGATACATAGATGTCGTATTTTGTGATTTTCAGCCATTAGAATCTTCTTCTAAACAGATGGCAGGATCCCAATTGAATGGTACGCTTCTTATAACCATCACTATATGTTAAAAATTAACTAAACATATATTTTATTTAATTTTTTTAGCTGAAGAAAAGCGATTGGGATACCTGGATGTCAATAAAACTGCTTCAAGTGTCTATTTCTATGTGGCAAAGCTTGGCAAAATTCCAACTCACAAAGATGGCACCGTTCGCTTCGACAAGGAGCACTTGAACATAGGAGGAGGATTCAACATGCAAACGGGTGTTTTTAATGCCCCTAAAGCTGGCATTTATCATTTTTCTTTTTCTTGTTTGAAAGATGGCTACTCCTTTGAATCCTTTTACATCTACCTTTATGTTAACGATGTTTCTACTGCGGTATCAGCTGTTGGCGCTGGTCTTGGCATTGCACCTGCAAGTTTGCAGATTATGCAAAAATTGAAAAAGGGAGACCGCGTTCGTTTGGTAAAATCTAACGGAGTATTTGGTTCTGATACTTACACGCCAGGCCATCACTTTACTGGTTTGCTCTTGGAAGAAGCTTTAGAAGAATAAAATCACAAACTACATTGCCAATGTCCAAATGAAAAATAATGTTATCTTTTTCTATATAATTTTTACATCCTGCTCAATTGTTCGAAATGCATTTTCAAACAAAATTGATGCAGAACAGCAGATTTACAATTAGCTAATGACATGCTTAATAGTATTGAGGAAAATACTTCATTGTAATGTAGTTGACACACTGGATTCGCACTTTATTTTAATGGCTTTCTATTTCACTGTTTTAAAACTGTATTTTACGCTAGAATTCAATATTTTTCGAATCATCAGGCAGGCTCAGTTGTAATTTTATTGTTTGCAAACATGAAATTCAAGAGTGTTGGCGTTACTTTCTGCTCTTTTGTTTTTCTTAAAGCATTTTTGTCTTCCAATAAGTTTGGAAGTAACGGAATCGGAACGGTACAAACCAATAAAACCATCAAAATTGCATTTATAAAATTATATGTACTTCTACTACTTACTATAACTGTTGGAAATTAACCTAAAATTCGAAACTCTTGCGCATCTATCCAATGAGTTGAACCCCGTGACCCCTTGTGTCGACGGTAAAAAATCATGAAATCACCAAAAAAATCTAATTACAAATTGATCGCAAATGTTATTTCCACTGGTGCTATTACTTTTCAGTCATATTTAATCATACATATCGATGCATGTCGGGCAATAAAATTAAAGCTTATTTACCAATGAAAAAACCGTAAAGTTTTGAACAAAATAATTTCCATGTGAAATACGCATAGGCTTCTTATACGATTCAAATATTTAGTCATTATTATTATTGTTCAGATATTTTTTCCAAACGCAATTATTTTTAGAAAACAAAATAAATTATTTGATGTACTTTGCTGAATATGATAAACATATCAAGAGATAATTTTTTTAATCGATTTATATTTATTGAATATATCAATGATGATTCATATTTGTTGAAAGGGTCATTGAGTGCATTAAAGTGAGTTATGAATTAATCACAACATATAGAAAACATTCAGAACGAACTTCTTCAAAGACAGTATTTCTCAAAAGCCAATTGTCTCAAGATTGATGCAAAGACAAATTAGAGACGTTTTGTCTTGAAAATTCAAGAAATTTCGTGTCCTAGCATCAATTCTGGGACAATTTGTCATACTTTTTAACATTTCATTTTTAGATAAAGTTGCAGCAACTAGGGTCCTCAACCGGTTTAGGTTTTTGCGGATCAACCGGTTAATATGGGTTTCCGTTTATATTAAATTCCGGAAGGATTCCGGAATAAGGCCGGGTGGGCTATCCTTTGAGAAATCTTAGTACCCGGTTTTTGTAAAAGGAATATTTCCCCTTTAAAAACAAAAGTAGAAAAGGATGTGTTGAAAAAATTGTCTCTTCCTATGTCGATGAGAACGGAGGTAGGTTACGGATTCGGATTTTACCAAACAATTCAACGTTGTTTTTCTTTTTTTTCGTTGATTGGTTCAAAAGGGAAACATTCCCCAAGCGAGTAAAAAATATTACCTTACTTTGTCTGAATTCTACATTAAAACTTAATAGTTCTGAAAACTTTATGTAACATCTCCCTTTGTAAGTTATAGCGTGTAATCCTAGGTGTTAACAAAGGCATAAAGTTACATTTTGTAGTCTCAACAAATTAATCGGTTTTAACGGATAGTTCAAGTATAATGCTACCCGTTAAACCGCAAAGTTAAGTTATTCCGGGGTAACCGGTGGAGCCGTTTACGATCAGTTAACACGGTCTGGGTACGGTTTCTGCACTGACGGATACGGTTTGGGGACGGAATACGGATGGAGCCTCTTGACCGTTAAACAAGCCCGGTTGAGAGCTCTAGCAATGTTAGTACTATTAGGGCTTTTAATCAATCCGGAAAAAATCGATCCCCATTGATTTTAATTGAACAGATATCCATCCGTAACCCATCCTTTCTTTTTATCCTTGATTTTTTATCAACAATTGAGCCGTCACAATTATTATTTCCTATGCTATTAAAATGTGAGACGAAAAAAAAACAGAAATTAATTTTTATTTGGACGGGATGCCAAGAAGTAGACAAGCCTGCAACACTGTACTCTTTTAATTCATTTTTATTCTTCTGTATGAGCTAGTTCGTCTGTGGAACGACCCCGTTGGGTTTTTGAAAAACTTCTGAAACTTTAACGTATGAATGGGAACTCCTACATCTTCTCTCTGTCGCTGCATCTTCAAACTTAGTGTAATATTATTATCCTTTTTTAACATCTGGGCATCATTACTAAATGCCCATCTATATGCAGTTTCTTTGAGAGTGAGAGAAGTGGCTTTGGTCAATCTATATGTGTGTGAGAGAGGATATTGTGGAAACCTTTGAAAGGTAAACTTTATATTTGTGCATGCAGCTTACAGTTTCCTTAATATTCCCTTTGTCTTATGGCGTAACGAGGATATGATTATTGATTCTTGATTGCAGTGACTATGTGTCACACATTTGAATGTTAATGTGTTGCAGTATTCCACCATGGGTATGCACTATTTGCCTTTCCCGAAACTTTCAGTGTGTAATCTTTCTTGTGTTCCTATTTAATTAGGGGTTAAATATGCAGTTTAATTGTTGAACTTGAGAACAGACAAGGGAAAAAATATAACAGAAATGAATCTGTGAATCAGAAAAACTGGCAATAAATATGTTCAGGTTCAATACATAAAATATATGCCTGCTACATACTTTTCACCATACAGATAAACAAACCAATCTGCAGTTAGTCTGAAGTAGATAATGTAAATCTATTAACATATTAACATTGATTTTAAATTACTTTTTATAATTTATATTGGGGTGTTCTCTTTTTTTCCTTTTAATGATAATGAAGGTACGATTATTGTTTATTTTTAAAATGTATTATTTGTTTTTAACACATATAATACCTCAAATTTTGAACATATTATTTTTCCGTCTCGTTTATCATATTATTTTTTTAATCTTTCAATTACATTCCAGTTTTTAAATAGTTTTATATTATTTAAAATTTACCGATTATGGACAAATGCCATGTTAAAGTTATGGCATTAATTTAAAAAATAGTAGACTTTATTCCGTTTAAAAGATTGAAAAATGATTTATTTTTCTTTCAAAAAGCAATTTACAAAAGTAAAAAGAATCCGAAGAAAAAAGAAGAAACAATTGAAAAGAATCAGTCTTCCTCTTCAATATATTGGATTTTATTTTTGTTTTTTTATGTAATGCACAAATCTTGGATAGTTGAAAGTTCTAGATGTTGTTGGTCTTGGTCCGAGAACCGGATTTTCCCGTTGACCAGGGGCTCATCCCATCATCGAGGCACGCGGCGCACGCCTAACTATTTCTTTTCTCCTTGCTTCAGCTTCATCTCCATAAAATGATGGATTTATTAAACTAAAATTATAAATAATGGTAAATCAAATTATATATTTAAAAATAATTTTTTTAAAATGTAATTTTAAAAATCCTAATAATTCTTTTGTTTATTTATTTGATTTTTACATGGATTCAAATCAATAAAAATTAACAGTTACGATCGTTTTAATTGAAGAATTGCGGCATCCTAATGGCGAGCTGCCAAAATGCGCTTAGCTTAATACCTATCTTTGGAAAGATGGATTGTTTAATTAATTTAAGAAAAGATTTTTACCAGCTGACGGGAAATCTGCTTTGACCGTTTTTAGATAGTCAAAGAAAAAATGTAATTCAGTCCCCTCGTGGATATCCCATGGCCAGTGACGAGCGAGGTCTAGAAATTTTGTCACGTGGGAAATCACATTTTCGTCTATTTTTTCTGGAAACCTAAAATCGTTCCTGTTGAAATGCCTTGATGCATAACTGATGTACATACACTTGGTAAACTACTTGAGGTTTACCCGAACAAATAACAACACGGAAGGATGGCGTCAATAGTTAAATGGAAAGATCTGGAGTACCTAAACTACTTAAATTGGTTGGAGCTCCAATGGAAGAATCTAACTATATCCGAGTGCAGGTTAGTGAGAAATCATTCAAGTATATTTGATGAAGTTTTTTATTAGAAATTTACTACTAGCTACATCTTTTGGAACAAGGTACGTATTGTAAAATTTAAAAATAAACAGTTATATATACATCAGATGCCAACCTAAACAAAAACGTCAAGTCTGGCCGTAGCGGAAAAGCCGGCAGTATCTATAAAATTTATCTGTTCAATAAGTCTATTATATAATTATTGTTTTTTGACATTATTAAAACGGTAAATAAAAAAAGCATCACATTTCCTAAAAAAGATATTTTCAAAGACAAAAACCCTTTATCTCTGAGGATTTTGATTTAGCAAAAAAACCCGACAGTGATATAATTAATTTAAAAGCCCAAATACTAACTACAAAACGAAAAGTTTAGTTAACACTGATTGTTTAAGGTAAAATAAACCTTATTATGAACAATCGTAGCTTAGGCCAAATTTTGCTTAAAATTCTGTGATTGCAGAATTATAGTCCACTTCTCTGAAGAAGCAACATGAGTCTTGGTAGCCACCAGGGATACTTTAGGTCCGTTTGAGATGTAAATACTTGCTCCAAAAGCCTCCTGGTTCGCATCAACAAAAATTTGAAGGATCTGAATGGGTTCTGCCGAGTGAAAATAGTGGCGATGAAGTTTGAAACGGACGGTTTGCTCCATATCAGTTGACAGGCAGCTACATTTTTTATCAGCTCAGCCAGAAGAGGATCATTCCATGCATATTTTTCTAAAAATAACTCTTGAAAAAGAGTCTTGTCTCTGATGGTCACAAGTGAATGGAATCTTAATGGGTCGAATACAGTTCCAATGGCCTTCGAGATGTCACGTTCGTAGTAAAAGGATGAGAGAGTTGAGCCAAAGGTAATGGCGGAAAGCTTACTGTGTCCTCAACTAGATTCAACATATGACCGAGGACTCTTTGTTGTTGACCAAATTTCTTCTAACGACTCATAACTTTGAAAAGGTCGGCATCAGAACTGGTAGGATGAGTTTCTCGGCAGAAGTTTCCGATTGTTGCTGAGCTCTTTCTTCGGTCTCGGCAGGGCGTTGAACTCGCTTATGTGAAGTGGAACGAACTCTGCTGGTTTTTAGCAGCAGAATCTCGTTTTTTTCTGTTCGATTGCTTCGTAACAGGATTCCAAATTTTGAGAGAATTCAGCTAATTCGGCTTTAAGTCTATCAATGGTGTTGTTGGCTGTGGTAGCTGTTTTATCAGTTGCTGGAATCCTCTGGAGAGAGTCTGCAACCTGTTTTTGCAGATAATTGCCGATGTCTACTTGGTCAGAGACTCTCCGAATGAGGTCGTCCACCTCCGTGACTTTTTTTTGCGCATAGTTCGTTAACATGTAAGATGTTATCATTTGCTTGATCAAATGTTTTTTTTTTCTAAATTGCCACTTTATCCAAGAATGCCGTTACAATCAGTACGGAGATCTTTTCTCCTCAGCCGTTATCGTGTCACAGTAATTTTTCCACTGAGTAATCGATGCCTTGCGATCAATTATAGTTTTGGCTCTTTCTTCGCCCAAGTTTTTCCAATATGTGGCCTCAGATTGCTTGTTTTCGAATTGACAACAGGCGCTAGAAACGACCAGTTCCTGTAGTTGTTTACGGTTAATGGAGCAGGATTCAAGATCGGTGGATAACGATCAGATTTTAATGTCCAGCTTCTTCAATTCTTGATTCTGGAGTTTAATGTACTCACTCTTCTCAGAAAGCTTCTGTAGGAAACGATTTTTCTCTTCGGCAACGGTAATTTCAAAGGATTTCCACTGATCATGAAAGTTTTGTTTTAGCTTCGTCTTCTTTTCGTAAGATTTCTGCTTCTCTTTGGGCGCTTAGATTAGTCGATTATTCAATTTCGTTATAACAAATGGTGGAGAATCAGTGTAACTCCCAGTGTACTCTTCAAATATAATATTGTTGCAGTTACTTATATAATACCATTGATTTATCCTGTGTGCACTTACTGTGTATAATGTACATGTACAATATATAGTACAATGTACATGTTTCAAATATCTAATGTTTTTAATGCAAATTCCTCAATACTTCTTACTACAACTAGATTATTTTTGATTTGACCGATCGGACAATAATAAAAAATATCATGAAAGTGTGATGAAAGACAAACCAGTTTCAAGGCCTTTTTACTTTAGTTCCTTATGTAAAGCTTCAGGTACTGAAACACCCAGTACCGCACCCAACAACCTTCACATACCGACGCACCTGACACACCCTGTAATGTAACCCTGAATATAAACCCGGGTTGGCAACTATAAAAGACTACAAATCTTTCAGATCCCTTCATCACAAAAGTTTTTTGCAAAGTTTAACTGTTTTTTTTAATATTTCAAAAAATTAACCAAAAAGTTTAAGATTGTTATCGTGGCCAACTCGTTTTTTTTAGTTAAAGGGCGAGTTAGAGATAATGGCCAGGCTAAAGGTATCATCCTTCCCTCTTGGATAAGAATTTACGTTGGGAGTACTACCTTCATTTTTTCCAATTCGTACTATCCGCTTGATTCCTCCTCGTGACATAGTGTCTTGTACTGTCATCGGTTCCCACTGCCGTAAAATCTGCTATAAAATTTGAATTATCGCTGGCTATAATGGCCGGTATGCTATCCCTATTGATTATGTATTTAAGACTGGATGGACTCAACCCAGATTAATTCTCTCCCAGAGACATAAATTGCTAGGTATGGGCTGTTATTTATTTTTATCCACTTTAGTAACCTCCTGCGAGCGCATTTTACGCAAGATCTAATATTTTTTTAAAACGCCAGCCCTTAGATGCGAACAATGCTGAGATCACATAGTACATTTTATGGTTTCCAGTATGTCCATTCAACTAGTGGTCGTGTACCATCCGCAATACTTCTTCTAGTTTATTGCTCGGGACGACTATTTTCCCGTTTGATGTGGCTAAGAAACCTTGATCCAGGTCAGATCGAATCTTTCTCGTCAAAGGTTCTCCCCGGTGAATGTACATTGGGTAAGATTCGAATGCTAGCTATAAAAGTTGTCGCACAAAGAGAGCAGAGTTGGAGTTCTTATAGAAAGAGTAACATAGTTTCACATTATATTGGTATTCGTGTCAAAATACATTTATCCCAGCATTCAAGTATAAGTCTTATTTAGTGTGAAATCTCCCACATTCACTCATCAGATCCACTTCAGTACCAATCTTTGAATGGCGAACAACTATATGTTTCTCTGGCTCAACACAGCTCCCAGTTCACCCTACACACTCCTTATTTAGGAAGTAAAGTTTCGGTTATAGGCCTACTTCCAGGATAAATATGACGACCTATTGTTTTTTTGTTTTGTTTTTATGAATGGAGCCATATATTTTAAGATAGCGTTTCAACAACATGACAAATTGGAGAAAAAGGAGAGAAAAGTATAAAAAAAAGAAAATTTTATATTTTAATGTATTTTGTCGTTTGTACCAAGAAAAAGAGAAATGCTAACTTTAGAGAACTGCGTGATTTTAGTATTTGGTTTATTACTCCTGAAGTGTAATTTATTTTATAAATTATACCTATGACATGGGTATTATTATAACATCTTGCATTATTATTAATAATGTATTTTAAATATATTTTTAATTATCTTACATTGATTTTCTAATTATAACATTGAACATTTAAAAGTGAAGTTAATGTTTATAAATTTAAATGATATAATTTTATAATGTTATATGTTATATGTAGAATGTTATATGTTTTTTAAATGTTATATCTTTCTTTAAAAATTTTATACCAAAAAGGAAACAGTGATGTGCCATCTAATTTTAATTTGAATCAGAGTACCTTGCGCCGTTTATAATTTGAAAATTTTAACACAATTTATTAAAAATTTGTTAGTTTGATAATGCAATTACTTATAATTTATAAATAACAATATAATAAAAAAATAATGAATTAGAATAATAATATTTCTTTGATATTGAGTAATAAATTATTTCATAATTTTAAAATTATGAGCTAAAATTAACAGATTTTAAAATTATTTAAAATTTCGGGTTCCAATTATTATATATTAATTATTCAATGTTAAAATAATTCTAATTTCAATCATTTACATGTTTACCTTTAACTATTAAGACTTAAATTACTATCCTCTTTTCACTTATATAAAACCCTTTCTTATAGCGCAAATATCCACAAATATTAACTAGACTTTTTGGCTCTTAGATTAAACACGAAAAGACGAAGAAAACTCCGTAAAGTTAAAGTTAAAACTATTTCTAATTTCAAGAATATGAAATTTTTGGGGTTTTTTAAATTTCTATTTTACAAGATTTTACTGTAAGAACAAATAAATGTCTTTATTTTCTTTAAACGATTATATTTTGCATGGTAAATATCACTAAAGTAATTATCATGATTCACTTTTCATATTGTGTACATCAATATTGTTTATTCTTGTTTTCTTAGCAAAGAACGATATCTCGAAACAGTTCGATTAAGTTAAATTTTTTAACTAAATGGTATGTTAATAATGATCATACTACACTGATTTACATGAAACATGCATTCGTAAACAGTAAGATAATTCTGCTCCGATGATTTATAATTGGTTTTCCTCTTTTATAATAGTCATTAAAGTATTAAACTGTTTCAACAAAAGCAACCTCGAAATAGTGAGATTATTTCATCATTCCGAAATCACTAATGTATTACAGTTTAATACAATATTATGTTATTCTTCTTCTTTTTTACTTTTTTGTTTGTGGAAATAAAACATTATTATGTAAATTATCATCAATATTAATTTATATAAAAATTGGCTGATAGGAAATATATTGGAAATCTATTTTAAAATGTTGTATCGATGATTGGATGGCCGACATTTCTAGTGATAGATGGCGCGACAATGCCTTCTATTAAATAAATGGGAGATCATCCTACTCCAATAACCCACCCTTAACGATTGCCCTTAATGCTGGCTTTATGAAAGTTTCTACTCACACAAAAAAAGTTAAAAACCTAAATTTTCTATACATTTTAATATATTTTTAACATTTTTATTTAATTATACATAACTTATGTATTTATTGTTAATAAATTAGGACAAGATAAATTAACCAAATATATAATTAGGCCGATTTAAACAATAAGATATGCTGGATAAATCTCAAAGTTATTTTCACGTTTCCGGTTTGTGGCTAAATTTTCAACCATAATACAGTCCAAATATGACTTTAACCCGTTTTGAAATGGTTGGGAAAAACAACAACAGAAAATGAGAAGCTCTTGTGAACTAAACTACTGAAATTAAATCTACGATACTATTTTATTAATAAATATTAAAATAAAATAGACATAAATTTATTTGCATAAAAAATATTTAAGTACTTTCATAGAACGTAGACTAAACTATATAGTGGTTTCATGTTTCGATACCAAATTCAATTTATAAACCTCCTTTCATTATAAAATAAAAATGTTAATATAAAAAAAAAACTTAATTTTTTCCATAAATATACATATTTTCATGCATACAATCTAAAATTTTTAATATACTTCACTTTGTACTAAATGATCTAAAATATAAAAAAATAGGGCCTACAATTACAGCAGAATTCAGTTTCATTCCATAAAATTCGAACTAAATCGTATAGCTGCGGTACTACTTGTAAAATTGCTGCGGTATTTCTACACTTAAAATTGAAGCTATTAACTACTTCCTTTAAAAAATTAACAAACATTACAATTCACCTAAAAATCAATAACGTTTTATAATATTTTTTATTGAAGATACTGCGTATTTGATGAAAGTGTCATTGAGTGGTTTAAAAAATTAAAATCATCAAAATAGATCGACTGGTGCGACATCTTGTACGACTCCAACGACTGCTAACGCTTATGGATTCTTATGGGGAACTTTTCTTTTCTTTAATAAATATAATTTTAGTGAAACATTTGTAAATTTAAAATACGATCATCCGAGAGAATCACTTCCCTTTTTCAAAAAATTAATTTCTCTTACCGGTCCAGCTAAACTAGTAGTATCGAAGGAAGAACCGCACGCCACCAAGTGGCGCAATACATGACTTTTTTCTAAATAAAAACTATTTACCGACGTAGAACGAACAGATTTTAGTTAGTAGGGCATTAGCAGCAACCGTTAAAACAGCTATTAATCTTATAGGATTGGCCCTAAGTAATCAGAGTCGTATCTTTAAATCTTTATAGCGTACTAGAAATGATTTGGAATACAAGTCAAATTTTAATGCCTTCGTGTATGGGGGTCCTTCTATTTTGTATTGGTTACCAATATTTAATTTTATCATCTAAAATAACGTCCCTGACCAAACTGTAAGGTAAAAAAACGTCTCACCCTAAAAATTATATTTCAATTTAAAATTCAATTTATACTTTTCATCTTAACTCAATTATTTTTAGACTGTTTCAAACAGTTCAAAGCCGAAGTCAACCATGAATTATCCAAAATGAAACTTGAAAATAAGGAACAAGGTCGAGAAGTCAAATTCTTACAATCTGAAATCAAGCAATATCGATATGAACTTAATGTGGCGAACGAAAAACTGAAAAATATTACTATCGCCACAAATTCCAAAAACAATAAGTCAAGATTAGGGGAATCAAAAGATAGTAATGTTTACCCAAATCAAAAGAGTAAACAACCAGCCCGGCTTCTCCCTTTGTCGATACTAAGGTCTTAAAAAATATATACCAGTTATAAGTAGTTTATTCAGCTATTCTTCGTGTATCGATTTCTATAAATGAATGTATTCTTAATCTCTAGGAGTAAAAAATCAAATAGTACAATAAATAGCAGCACACTACCTTCAAACTGCAATGATTTAAACGATTTTGGACATACTCTCAACGGCATCTATTTAATTGCTGGAAACAAGTACAAAACTGCCAGGCACATTGACGTTGTATTTTGTGATTTCCAACCACCAGATAATAGACCTTATCACATTGCAGGATCCCAATTCGGTACCAATATTAATATTATCTCTATAAATTAAAGGTTATGTAATTAAGGATATTTGTCATTTGGCAGGCGAAAAAAGATTGGGATACCTGGATGTCAACAAATCTCTTTCCAACGTCTATTATTATGTTTCAAGACTAAGCAAACTGCCAACATACAAAGATGGTATTGTTCGCTTCGACAAAGTGCATTTGAACATCGGAGGAGGATTCAACATGCAAACGGGAGTTTTCAAAGCCCCTAAAGCTGGCATATATCACTTTTCTTTTTCTTGTTTGAAAGATGGCTACTCCTTTGAATCCTTTTATATCTACCTTCGTGTGAACAATGTTGATACTGCGGTATCAGCTGTTGGTGCTGGTCTTGGTATTGCACCTGCAACCCTGCAAATCGTGCAAAAGCTGAAAAATGGCGACAGAGTTAGTTTGTTCAAATCTAAGGGAGTATTTGGTTCTGATACTGATACACCTAGTTATCACTTTACTGGTTTGCTCTTAGAGGAAGATTTCGAAGAGTAATAAAATACCATGGCTATAAGGATAAAATGAATATTTTAAGACATTGCCCATGTCTAAATGAAAAATTATTATATCTGAGCAAAATCTTTTTCTGTAGAATATTTACATCCTGTTCAGTTGTTGTAAATGTAATTCATTTGATGCGGAACAACTATCTTTATAGTCAGCAATGACATGTTTATCGGCATTAAGAAAAAATCTTGATTGGAATGTACAGTTGATACAATACAATATATTTCGAAAAACCAGGCCGTCATAGAGCTTTATAAAAATAGAAAAGCGAAATTAAATGAGGATATCAGCGTTGTTCTGTTGTACTTTCTGCTCTTAAAGCAACAAAAATAGATTGATCTAACCTTAGAAAAATTTAAACAAAACGAAGGTAAATTTGTTCATTCCTAATTATTTGTAAAACATGACAACATGAGCCTTATATTTTGTGAATTATGCGACGTACTTTGGGCAACGAGTGCGTTTTGACAATCAGCCGTCATCATGGACGATTATAAAATAGTTTCAATAACTTGACTATAAAAAACAATGGACGTGATCACTGACTCCTCATACAATTTGGAGGGACATATATTATTGGGCCGTTTGCGGAGTAAGTTTAGACTAAGTTATGAGAGCAGAGATACTGTATTCATTGAGTTCACCAAGTATGGATAATTTGTTGGACACTATCACTTGGCAATCTTTTAATTATTAAGAGAATCAAAAACATAGTTATGGTCATACGCAGAAAGAAATTTATCTGATGTCTGGGAATAAGAACAATGATGCAAGCCTTGTCGATATCGTAAATTGTGATTTCAGTCATCTGAATCTAAACCTAAGCAAATTGCAAGAACCATATAGACTGGTAATTGTCGTTTTACTACGTTTCATTTTGTATTTGGGATTGAAAAACATTGTTTACTAGATAAAAATGTTGACGTGATATTTCGGTCGGTAAACTAAAAATTTCCGAAGTTACTGATGACGACTATTTCTTTTTAATATAATTTCTTCAGATCATGTAGTACCACATATCTAGCACACTTTCTATATTTTGAGGGAAACCCCACTGTTATCTTGATTTTACGCTTCCACTGGTTGTCAAAGTCGAATCTTCTCTTCTCCCTGTAATAGTACAGTAATCTCCCTGTAAGCACAGTATAGCTATAAGATATCTTTGAGATAGTTTCAAGTGTTGTTACTATCTTTGGACCTTTTCTCTTATAACATATTCTTAAGATATCCATAGGATATCTGATTTTTGTCGGTTAGTTATTGGTCTAGTTAAAGTCATGGCTTACTTAAATAGCATTTGAATGCCTCAAATATATCTCATTTTATTGACATAAATCTTAATTTCTCTCAGATATCTCAATTTATTTTTCAAAAAAATAAAAAATAAATTCATGTATACTAGTACGGCTTCCAATATAAATACATATTTGATGTCCTATATTATACACCGGCCATAGCTGGGTGGCGCCATAGCGCCATAGCCATAGCGCCCGGTATCCCATGCAGAAGGATAATGGTTCGAATCTCACTGCAGGTAAAGGAATTTCTATGAAGAAAAACGTGGTGTGGTTCACGATGGTAAGACAGGGAGGGTGGAGAGGGAAGAAATTTTAATTTTTAATTTTTTTTTATTGATTTGAATTTTAAGATATTTGAGAAGATCTTCAAGTTATCTTATGAGCCACCCTATAGACTGTCAATTAGTTTTGATTTAAATCAAGTCCAATTCGATTCATCAATAAGATATCTTACAGATGTACTCTGCTTACAGGGCTATTACTTTATTACGCTTTCGACTCTCAATATACCTCTGAGTTTGAAGACGAAGACGAAGTCAGTGTCTCTGTCACAGATGTAATGGTAGAAAAGCTTAGTGTTAGATTTTTTAGCTTATTAATAAGGATAGCTTTTTTAGCTGCTGTTCAACACCATTAGTTTAGTTAACAGACCATAAAAAGCCTCTGCTAAGAAAAATTAACTAATAGCCAGGGTTGTGACGAACGCGTTCAAAAAAGAACGCGTTCGTTGCGTTCGCGTTCATTTCGCGAACGGGAGCGCGAGCGCGTTCTTTTTGGAAAAATTGGAACGTAAACGAGAGCGCTGTACGAATTCTTTGCGTTCCTTTTTGCATTCTTTCCGACTGCAAGCACCATCTACCGGTAGGAAAATATACCATTTCGTAGTGACGGAATGTAAATAAAAGAAGTATATTTCAACTGTCACATTGTGTCATTTCCTTCTAGTGAGAGACTCTCTTTTAAAATCTTAAATTATCATGGAAGAATCGAATAATTCTGACATGACAGAAGTATAAGAAGATATCCAACCAGTTTTGTTGTCTCCATCCAATACAAGTGAAAATAAAAATCAAGTAAGAGGTAAAAAAAGGACTCGTACTGATGCTGCCTGCTCTCGTCAAACCACTATCTCTTTTCAACGGTGTAATCAGAGGTGAAATACTACAATAATAATAAATGAAAGCTCACAATTAATGTTTTATATTTTTAATTGATAGTGGTTCAAATGCAATTCCACCAACACCAAACGAGAAGCTTCTTCCTGTTCCGGAGGAATTTTTTCTAGATTTAAGACCAGGAAAAACTAAAACTGGATTGATCTATCAATGTCTAAAATGCCCCAATAATAAGGAGATAATGATGGTAAAGAATTCTAGGGTAAACCTCAGGCGACACTTGAAGGTAAAAATAATTTTTGACTCGTAACATTTTTCACAGATATTATATTCAGTGGTACTCTTTTTATTTAAACAAAACATACAGAGAAGGATCTTAAAAAATTCAACAGTTTGGTTGAACTTTTAGACAGTAATGGGCAGGAAACCCACGAAGACGACGCCAATTCCACCGAGAAGAGTACCGTCGGTTCCTTACGCCAACTAAAATTTGATTCAAATGGATCGTATACTCCGCATTCCAATCTGACTCAAGCAGAGTTTGATGATGCCGTAACGGTATAATCATTATTATTAACTTTACTTTTAGTAAATTAAATTAAAATAAATTTAAACATAGGAATGGCTCGTTACTAACGCTTTGCCAACGTATACAGTCCATCGAAGAGGATTCCGGCGTTTTATGCATCGTACTCAGCCAAGAATGAAAATCCGCTCAAGAAAGTTTTACACAAGAAATATCCATGTTTACCATTGGGAAGAAAGGTTTGAAGAAGGCCTTGTCCCTTGCATATTATGTCTGCACTACCGCCGACTGCTGGAGTTCAAAGCGTCGTCAGTTTTTGGGAATAGCTGTCCATTGGCTTGGAGCAGACTTAAAGGTAACGAAAAATTGCTATTTTTTTCCTTGTAAATTGTGATAAAAAATTTATATTTAAAATAAATTTACAGCGGCATAGAGCTTGTTTAGCAGTTCGTAGACTCCAAGGGAAAGTATCATACGATGTCCTTGGAAAACTACTAAAAAATATCCACGAAGAGTTTGGGATCTCAACGAAAGTGACCGTTACAGTCACTGATAATGGATCTAACTTTGTCAAAGCTTTCAATCTCTTCGGAGCCAAAGAGTATTTTGAAGAACCAGTTACCAGGACTCCGTCAGCGCAACAAACACCGACCCGTAAGCACTTTAAGTTTAATACCATAACGTTTTAAATATAATTTCTAATATAATTTCAATCTGAAATTTTAGGTGTTGTTACAGCTCCAAGACCTTCTCAAGAATCTATCGAAACAGAAGCTGAATCTGTTTTGGAGTGGCTCACAGAGGATGAAGATGAAGAGCCAGAGTGCAGTGCTGAAGCAAGAATGGAACTTGATTCAGCTCGCAATGATGCAAACGATCCAGATAAAGAAGAAGTTTCCTTCGTGCCGCTGACTGACGCTCTTAATCGTCCGGAAAACTCTCAAGTACACTATTATATTCCTCCACATCGGCGCTGTGCCTGCCACACCCTGAATCTCATTGCAACTGCTGACGTAGTCTAGATAAAAGATGCAACATTCAACTTAACTCTGCGAGGCATCAACTCAAAATTGAAAGGGATCCGGCACCGTCAGTCCGGCAGTCCAAAAGCGTCTGATGTAATCTTTTCAAAGCTTGGCGCTCTCCTCGTTTTGCCGGTACAGACAAGATGGAACTCCTTTTATGATGCTCTTCTTCGCGTCAAAAAGTTCCTCTCTACGAAGCCAGAAGAAATGGCTGAAGTTTTTCATCATTTCAAGCTTCCTCAACTGCGACCAGGAGAAGAAGAGTTCGTTAAGGAGTACGTTCGGGTGATGCGGCCACTAGCGGATGCGCTTGACATGCTTCAAGCCGATAAGAACATCAGTATCGGATACCTTCTACCCACTTTGACCGTTCTAAAACAATCGTTGGGCAAACTGGCTACCGATCGTAGTATTCGGCATTGCAAACCTTTCGTCGATTCACTAACGACATCAATTAATAAAAGATTTGGAGAAGATTTTTATGACAGTGAGTTGCGATTGGCAGCCATGTTCCACCCCTGCTTTCGTCTATCTTGGGTTCCAGAAGATGAGAAGGAGTCATCAGAAAACTTCTTCCGCGATGCCTTCTCCGATATGAAAGCATCTTTAGAGAACAACGATGGGCAGCTTAATGTGCCGACAAGGTAATAGATCGATGATGCTCGATTTTAAATTAAATATATTTCATTCTTTAATCTATTGTAGTACACAAAGGATCTCTCCCGATGTCAATTCTGATGACGATGAAGATGGTCCTGGTTCGAAACGAAGAAAGAAGGACTATTTCAAATGTTTTCGTCCAAAGCAAACGGATCAAAGAGTAGTAGACGAAGTGGATTTATACCTCCAGGAGGATCCATCTCATGAGGTCATTGAAATTGAAAAATATCCGTTACTTCGTAAAGGATGTTCGGTACAACACTGCATTGCCATCATCGGCATCTGTTGAACGTTTGTTCAGCCGAGGGGGGCAAATTTTCAAACCTACTAGAACGCGGCTGACAGACCACAACTTTGAAGCATTACTTTTCCTTTGTGCCAATGATTTTGACTCAATGAAATAATTTTTTAATGTTCTTTTATTCTTGATTTCCACCTTTTAAAAACAGTTTCTCATTTTGATATGTAACACTTTTCTTAATAAATATACTGCATTTCATATTTCCCTCAACAGGGTATATACCACAAGATAGTCACTAAATTGGTTGATAGATGGCGCAAAATGAACGCGAAAAAGAACGCGAACGAGAGCGCGTTCTTTGCCCCCAAAAATGAACGTAAACGGGAACGAGAGCGCGGTTCACCTCAAAGAACACGAACGGGAGCGCGTTCTTTTTTCTCGCAAACGTGTCCATCCCTGCTAATAGCCATTGAAAAGCAATCATTACCCACCATGTTCCCAGTTAGTGAAAAAACTTTCTTTCTTTTTATGATTTTCAACCGGAGAGCAGAACCAAGTTAGCAGAACCAAGTTACCTCACCAACAAATCCAAAGACCTCATTGTACTTGATAACCATCCTACGATTAAAGTAATCCTTTAGTCCTTTACCAAAAACATAATAAAACCCTTCCGTCATCTGCTCCTTTTGAGCGCCTCTTCTCCACTGGTTTGATAGTTCTCACAGCTCGTCGCACTCGTCTAAGCGATGCGCTGCTGGAGCATCATACTCTATTAATACTGAAAAAACAGTTTCTTGTAATTCATTTCTATAGTAAATCTGAATTTTGAAACTTTGCTTGAAACTTGCCGCTAAAATTCCTTTTTGAATTTTTTTTAATTCAACGGAAAGCCTCAAATGAATTTTTGTCCGGGATTCTAAAAGGGGTGAAAACACTGCATTTGGTCATGATAGTAACACTCCTACCCATGTTTAATTATCGGCTCTTTTACTATTTCCAAAATAATCCTTCTAACCAAAAAAAGTTGCAAAAGACTATAGTTACGATTATAGTAGTAACAGTGTTTCAAAAAAGATTTCTGATTTGAAAGGTTTATAATTCCTAATAAGGAAAAACGGGTTTCAAGGATTTTTGAATTTTAATTCTTTTAACTGAAATCCTGTAAAATGGAGTTGACTGTATTATAAGAATAAATTAGAATTTTTAATTGAAAACAAGATAATTAAACCCAAATATCAGTTAGATTTTAAATACGATATAGGAAAAGTTTCAAGGTTATTTAAACGTGCTCGGTTTGTGGCTACATATCGAACCATAACGTAGAAATAAGTTTTTAATCCGTTTTTAAATTGTAAAAAAAACCCTAAAAAACCCTTTAAAAAAGAAAACGAGGTCTCGTAGCTTTATAGCTGTTCTATATATTTCGATACCTAGTGAAAATATAAACGTCCTTCAATTTAAAAAAAAAACTATACAAATTTACAAACTATGTTTATAACCTAAATATCCCCACATTTATATAGATTTTTTATTAGGCTTCGTGTTGTACTAAACGTTCTAACATGGAATAACTTTGAAGTTCTATAGAATTCAAACTTTATTATATGGTTGCTGTTCCACTTTAGTAAAATTACAGCAGTATTTCTACATTTGATTGAATTTTTAATTACTTCCCTTTATAAATAAAAAAATATACATACATTACCACTGACCTTAAAAGCAATCATTTTCTTTTTAAATTTATTGAAATACTGCGTATAAGATGAAAGTTCTATGAGTGAGCGTAAAATTAGAAATCATAAAAATAGGGTTTGTTCCGAAAATATACCGACTTATGCGACATCTGGTATAGCTCTAAAAAATAATACTCTTCTACATGGATTCTTATGTGGAACTTTTCTTTTTCGCATAAAAAAAATTATTAAAACATTCGTGCAATTAAAATACGACCATCTGAGCGAATATTTTTCTCCTCTTGAATGATATTATTTTCAATTTCAAGTTTGTTTAGGAAATCAGTTATTTTACCTGTAAAATTGTACACAATGGTACGCTAAACATTCAGAATTCCTCTACTTAACAGAATTATATGTTACATAAAGAAAAACAATATCATTTGAAACATTCATTTACTATTTATTACTTACTATTCATTCATTTCCAAAACAAGTCCAAGTAAAACGGTACTATCAAAAGAAGAGCCACACCAGGTGGCGCAAATGTTGCATTTTATCACAAACCATACATACTGACGTAGAACGAAAAAATTGAGTTAGTAGAGTATTTGCAACAACTGTTAAAGCATCTTGTAATCTCAAATTACTGGACCAAAGTAAATTAAGTACCCAATTTTTCGATGTTTATTAAATTTTCTGTTTAAAAAAATGCTTTGGAATTTAAGTCCAATTGTAATACCTTCGTGTATTGCAATTCTTCTATTTTTCAATGTCTACCAATATTTTATAACTCTATCGCAAATAAAGTCACTAACTGAGTTGCAAGGTAAGATTTACAAAATATTCCAATTTTAAACCAAATTATAATTTTTAATTTAAATTCACCTTTCGAAGACGGTTTCAAGCATCTGAAAGCCGAATTTTCCAAAATCCAACTCGAAAATAAGGAACAAATTCGAGAAATCAAGTTCTTACAATTGGAAATTCAACAATATCGTCATGAAATTTCTACTGCAACAAGTATCATAAAGGATGAACCAGCATTTGTTGTATCTAAAGGAAAGGATTCTTACGCACATCAAAAGACTAAACGACCAGCACGACTTCTCCCTTTGTCATTGCTAAGGTATGAAAATATTTATCATGTATTGGCATGTCTGGATTTCTGAAAATGAATTTATTCTTGGTTCTCCAGAGGTAAAAAGGTGAATAATACATTAAATACAATCATGCTACCTTCAAGCTGCAATGATTTGAACGATTATGGTCATACCCTCAACGGCATCTATTTAATTGCTGGAAGCAAGTACAAAAATGGCAGACAAATTGACGTGGTATTTTGTGATTTCCAACCACCAGAATCTGAACCTAAGCACATTGCAGGATCCCAATTAGGTATATTACTACCTCTATAACTTTTACGTATTGTAGATAATTTTATTTATCATTTAGCAGGCGAAAAAAGATTGGGGTACCTGAATGTTAACAAATCTTCTTCCAGTGTCTATTTCTATGTTTCAAGACTCGGGAAACCGCCAACATTCAAAGATGGTATCATTCGCTTCGACAAAGAGCACTTGAACATAGGAGGAGGGTTCAACATGCAAACGGGAGTTTTCAAAGCTCCTAAAGCTGGCATTTATCATTTTTCTTTTTCTTTGTTGAAAGATGGCTACTCCTTTGAATCCTTTTTTATTTACCTTCGTGTCAATGATGTTTCAAGTGCGTTTTCAGCTGTTGGCGCTGGTCTTGGTATTGCACCCGCAACTTTGCAAGTCACGAAAAAGTTAAACAAAGGAGACCGTGTTAGTTTGTTAAAATTGAATGGAGTATTTGGTAGCTCTGATACTTCCGTACCTAGCCATCATTTCACTGGATTTCTCTTGGAAGAATATTTTGAAGAATAAAATAAATAAATAAATATTTTAAGACGCTTTTCGAATGACAAATAATTATTGTGGATCGCGCATAACTTTTGTCTGTTTTAGAATATTTACATTATAATGAATGTTGTTTTATACTATTTGTGTTTAAAAATATTTGAAACAACACTAAAGTGAAATAACAGATTTACAGTCAGCTAATGACATGCTAATCAGCATTGAGAAAAATAATTGATTGTAATATAGTTGATTAGTAAATGTATAACCCTTTATTGAAACGTCTTTTCTTACCAATTATTAATTGGAAATTGGCATTTTACGCTAGAATACACTATCTTTTAAAACTCACTAATGTACCAGTGGGAGCACCAGTGTACCAGTATTGTTATTTGTTAAGATTTATGTTTCGTCCAATTAGTTTAGTAGCAACGGAGTTGAAATGACAAATAAATATAATAAATATAAATAAATATTGGAAAACCAATAAAATAAAAACGTCAAAGTACAAATATAAAATGAAGCTTGTATATCTTATACAATAAATTTTAAAGCTTAAAATAAACCAAAAATCGGAATACTGTGCATTTATCTATTGAAAATTACTCCGTGACCTCTGGGGTCGATAGATAAAATAGAAATATAATCGGTTCCAGAATGGAACCGAGTTCCGATCGGAAAAACCAACCCGTCGCCAGCCTTACTGGTAGTAATGGGCCAGCATTTGATTCAAATACCAATAATTTTTGTCAACATAAAAAGAATCTGCCAGCTCAGCTGCTAATAATCGATATATAGTAAAAAATTATGCTCTTAGAAATTTAAATATAAAATGATTTTTTTTTGTTCAAGAAGAATGTTGAAAAATACCAGTATTACAAGATAAGTATTTAATCAGGTCGATTTTTAAGCACGATATAGGAAAATCACGAGGTTACTTACAAGTGCCTGGTTTATGATTAAATATTGTTAAAAAGTTAAATATTGAAGTTTTACCCCGTTTTTTTTAGTTTTTAAGTAAAAAAAACTGAAAACTGAGAAAATCTTGTGAATTTGACAGCTGAAACCGAAACTACGCGAGCATTTTAATCAATGAATATTGTAATAAAATAAGGTTATCCACACGAAGAATGTTTCAGAGTTTCTATTGAACTTTAACTTAATTATATGTAGCTTTTCCATATTTCTAAATCTAATTGTGTCTATAAAAGAATTACTTCAACAAAAAGAGTAAGAAACTTAGAGCATTCATATTTGGCCTGCTAAATGTCCATGTATTTTATATTTTTGATTATGCTCCGTGTTATGCTAAACATAGAAAAGATTTTCTTCTTAAATAAAAACAAGATTATGTAAAATTTCGAACTTAATTATATAGTTGCTGTTCCAGTTTCCACCTTAATAAAATTACAGCAGTATTTCTACATTTGATTGATTTGTTTAACTATTTCCTTTATTAGATCAAAATATATATCTACACTATAAATAACCTTAAAAGCAATCAATTTTTGAGAATTGAATCGAAAGCACTGCGTATTAGATGAACGTCAATGAATGAGCGAAAAAGTTGAAAATGATTGAAACAGGATTTATGCCGAAAATAGACCGACTGGTGCGGCATCTAGCATGGCTTCAAAAACTCTTATATTTTGTGGATAACTTTAACTTTCTGTATATAAATAATTTAAGTTAAGTACTCGCGAAATAAAATTATCTGAAAGAATACGTTTCTTGAACGGCTAAGTTTTTTTTTCGATTAAGTTGGTTGGGAAATCGGCTGTTTTATACAACAAATTGCACAATCGCAAGCCAAAATTACGAATTTTCATCTATTTAACGGAATTTATAGGAAAAATAATTGGAAAGAGGAAACCTCTGTTCAAAGGTCAGATGAGAATTGCAATTTTTAAAAATTAAGTAGAAATTACTGATTCATTTCCCATGCAAGTCCAAGTAAAATGAAATTATCGAAAGAAGAACCACACCAGGTGGTGCGCTAGTCGCTTTTTTGCGCAAATCTCATGTACCCACGTCGAACGAAAAGATTAAGTTAGTAGAGAAATAGCAACCACCGTGAAAGCATATCATAAGTACTTGAAAAATTAAGTATCTAAGCTTTCAATATTTATCGAATTTGGTGTTTTAAAAATGATTTCGAATACAGCAAGTCAGATTATATTATTATTTTGTATTGTTATCCTTCTCATTTTTAATGTCTACCAGTATGTCATTACCATCTCGCAAATGGCGTCATTGACTCAATTGGAGGGTAAGTCTCATTAAAAAAACATTCCAATTTTAATTGAAATTAATATTTGACTTAACTCGATTTTTGAAGACTATTTCAAACAGCTAAAAGCCGAATTTTCTCAAATCCAACTCGAAAATAAGGAACAAAGTCGGGAAATCGAGTTCTTACAATTAGAAACTCAGCAATGTCGAAATGAACTTAATGAGACTAACGAAATATTGAAAACGATTACTACTTCAACAAATATCAAAATTGATAAATCATTTGCATTTGGTGTATCCAAAGATAAGGCTTTTCACACACATAAAAAAAGTAAACGACCAGACCGACTTATTCCTTTATCACTTCCAAGGTATTTGAAAATAATTTTCCACAATTATTTAATTACATTTAAAAATTTAGATTTGGATGTCTGAAAACAAACTTATTCTTGGTTTTCCAGAGGTAAGAAAATGAATAATATACTAAATACAAGCATAGTACCTTCAAGCTGCAATGATTTGAACGATTATGGGCATACCCTCAATGGCATCTATTTGATTGCTGGAAATAAGTACAAAAATACCAGGCATATTGACGTTGTATTTTGTGACTTTCAACCATCAGAAACTGAACCTAATCACATCGCAGATTCCCAATTAGGTATCCTTTTTTTTAATTATCTATGTGAATTTGACGTAAAATAATTCGGCTTATTTATTATTTTACAGGCGAAAAAAGATTGGGATACCTGAATGTCAACAAATCTTCTTCCAGTGTTTATTTCTATGTTTCAAGACTTGGTAAACCACCAACATTCAAAGATGGTATCGTCCGTTTCGAAAAAGTGCACTTGAACATAGGAGGAGGATTCAACATGCAAACGGGAGTTTTCAAAGCTCCTAAAGCTGGCATATACCACTTTTCTTTTTCTTGTTTAAAAGATGGCTACTCGTTGGAATCCTTTTTTATTTACCTTCGAGTTAACAATGTTTCAAGTGCGTTTTCAGGTGTTGGTGCTGGTCTTAGTATTGCACCTGCAACCCTGCAAATCATGCAAAAGTTAAAAAAAGGAGACCGTGTTAGTTTGTTCAAATCGAATGGAGTATTTGGTGGTTCTGATACTTTCGTACCTAGCCACCACTTCACTGGTTTGCTCTTGGAAGAATATTTTGAAGAATAAAATTCCCTCGCCTAAAATAAAATAAATATTTTAAGACGTTTGAAATTTCCGAATGAAAAATATTTATTGTGGGGCGAGCATAACTTTTATTTCTTAACAATATTTACAATTTCCTGAATGTTTCAAATTTTAGTGAAACAACATTGAAGCGAAACAAAAAATTTACAATCAGCTAATGACATGCTAATCAGCATTGAGAAAAATACCTGATTGTAATATAGATTTTGGTTGTAATATTTGAATGTATAAGCGTCCTATATTGAAACTCTTGTTTTTCAGTGTTTTACTGTTTGGTATTTGACACTAGAATACACTATCTTTCAAAACATCTGGTACCAAAATGAAATTCAACCATAGGGTTTTCAGTGTAGTCTTACACTTTCTGCTCTTAACAATAGATGCCAGAGGAAACGCCAATGTAGCAATATTATTATTTGTAAAGATATTCTTTCATCCAATTAGTTTCAAGAGTTGGAGTAGCAGCAAACTAGTAACGTTGGAACGTCAAAATACCGTCATAAAAAATGCTATTTCTTCCTATGAATGTTGAAGCTTAAAAAAACTCCTGCACAATTATTCAATGAAATTGTAGCTCCGTAACCTCTTGTGTCGATAAAAGGTTCAAATAAAAACCATCGCAATTGTTCAATCGCGATATTAATACTTTTCAGTCATATTTCTATATACATATAGATACAGTCGTATATTAGGCATTAAACTTAAAATTTAATCTGTTTTACGACAAAAAAAAAACATTAAAATTGTTGAAAGTGATAGTGACTGACGATTGGTGAAAGTGAATAACTCCCACCGGAAATACGGCAGGGCTTCTTTATGATTCAAATATTATTGTTAAGTTATTGTTTCAAACGTATTTTTAGAAATTCAAATATTTGATTTGAAATTCACAACCTGATATGACAAAGACATTTAAATATCATATTTCCCCCTAAAAATCGATTTACGCTCGAAAATTTTTCGTGTCCTAAAAAATAAAACCCATTTTGTATCTAACTAAAAGAACATATGTTATAATCTTAACATTTTTAAACGCAATTTGATCATATTAATCGACATCATTATGATAGACTCTACCCATCATGAGTAAGATATGTGGGCCAGTTTGCAATTACAGAAGAAGAAAACTTTTGAATGTTCTCTTTTTAAAATTCATATATATTTTCAGTCCATCTTAGAATAGGGAAGCGGCGTCAAAACACGGATGTTGAATGAGTTACACTAAAAAATAGAGAAAAAAATTACGAATTTTTCTATGTATACATGTCTGTATGCAAAAAAATTATTTCCGGAGATATAAGCCCTCAAAGTCGGAGGTGTGGCGTAAGCCTCCAAAAAGGAGGCGGAGCCTAAATTCGTTGCCATGACGTCATAAAACCCTCGAAAAAGGAGGCGGAGCCTAAACTCGCTGCCGTGACGTCATATGGCAGAAAACAAACTTTTCACCCATAAGAGCCCATGTTAAAATGGGCATCTTTGACTCGATTTTTCTCCCTCGTGCACAGTCCAAAACCACACTGATGGAGTGACTAATTTGTGGCAAATTCATTTTCATCATGCCACAAATTAGACACACCATTAATTATTATTTGAACAGCGCGCGTGGGAGAAAAATTGAGTCAAAGATACCCATTTTAACATGGGCGCTTATGGGCGAAAAGTTTGTTTTCTGCCATATGACGTCATGGCAACGAATTTAGGCTCCGCCTCCTTTTTGGAGGCTTACGCCACACCTCCGACTTTGAGGGCTTATATCTCCGGAAATAATTTTTTTGCATACAGACATGTATACATAGAAAAATTCGTAATTTTTTTCTCTGTTTTTTAGTGTAACTCATTCAACATCTGTGTTTTGACGCCGCTTCCCTATTCTAAGATGGACTGAAAAATATATGAATTTTAAAAAGAGAACATTCAAAAGTTTTCTTCTTCTGTAATTGCAAACTGGCCCACATATCTTACTCATGATGGGTAGAGTCTATCATAATGATGTCGATTAATATGATCAAATTGCGTTTTAAAATGTTAAGATTATAACATATGTTCTTTTAGTTAGATACAAAATGGGTTTTATTTTTTAGGACACGAAAAATTTTCGAGCGTAAATCGATTTTTAGGGGGAAATATGATATTTAAATGTCTTTGTCATATCAGGTTGTGAATTTCAAATCAAATATTTGAATTTCTAAAAATACATTGGTTTTTACAAGTGGTCGATTGGTGGCTAGATAGTGAACCGTAACCCCATTTTGTAGTTCCTGGAAAAAGTAGAAAATGAGAAACTCGGGTGAATTAAACCACGATATATCGTGATTAAACTATTGAAATTGAAACTAGATGAAAAAATTTGTAATGTAAAATAAAATAATTTTCATGAAAAATGCGTGTATTGGACCTAAATAAGGCTGCCAACGGTACGGATTTTACCGAACCGGTACCGATCCGCTTATTTTACCGAACAATTTTACCTTGCCGAAACCGTTCCGTTAAAATTCTCGGAAATCCGAATCCGATCCCGCTAAAAAAAAATACCTTTCCGTTCCGAATTTTAAAAACCGATCTGAAATCAATTTAACATCACGCTAAAATTATTAAATAATGATAATTAAATAATATGACTTAAATATGCAACGAACACGAAATTCTAATAAAATAGTATTTTTTAAATATTTATTTTTACTCTAGACTCCGACAGTCTATAGCACATTTTTTATTAAATAAAACAGTTAAAATGATAAAATATCTAATTTTATTTAAAAATATTCATCATTCCGTTATATTTTTAAGCATATTAGACCACGTCCTCAAGTCCGCAATTTAGGGAATATAATCATGCAACTCATTTATTTCAGCTCAGTTAAGCATCATTCCAATATATTTTGCATCTTTGACACTGATTCTAATAATTAGAAGACAATATGTGTTGGAATAATTCATTGCCACCAAAAGTGAGATATTCTTTCAATTCAAACAACATCTGAATGGTTTCCATGCCTAGAGTTGCGCGATTCGGCGTGACTATGTCCACTAATCCCGAAAAGCGACGCTCAATCGGAATAGAAGTGGCCGGAATAGCCAAAATATCTCTTGCCATCCCCGATAAAAATCGGAAATCCATTTGGTGTTTCTGTAAAAAAAAAAGTTATATTATTGTTTTGCCATGATCGATATTTATAAACTAAGAATTACTAACCTTCCACCAAAGTAATGCATCCGGACATGTTTTGGCTGATTCCACGCCGCCATCCAAATACCGATTCAGTTCGTCAAGGATGTCTGCGGAACCACGATCTTCAACGCTTGAATCCAGCTAAAATTAAGATTAAAAACAGTTAAATCATTTATTTTAAAATTTAATTTTATTGTTGCTATTACTTGCTGAGGAGGAATTGACCAAAGCTCGTCGATGATAGCCGATGATGAGGAATCATCATATTTAGAATGAGAAACATCAGACATTGGCATTGGCTTGTAGAGAGTGATCCACAGATTCTCCAGTCTCGCTCTGATACGAGAAATATCTCTATCCGTCCAGCCAATATGTTTGAAATAAAGAAGCTTAAATCTGGGATGAAGAGCTATTAAAAATAAAAAGTTAAAAGAAAATTATTTTTTTTAATAACTATTTTTTACCTGTAGCCATACAATGGAGCGATTCAGGACTCTTTGCCAATTTCGAGTACTTTCCCAGCTTTTGACGAGCTCGCTGGACAGCTTTGGCTAAATGGACTGGTGTCCCTTTTATCTCCAATTCAGAGTAGTTTGGTTCCTTCTCTTCACTGCATCCCAAAAAGGCGTCCAGCTTATGGGCAAGTCGATTGAAATAGGGTAGAGTCTGGGACAGTGTTGGATATTTCGCATTGCCCATGGCCTCACTAGCTAGCTTAAAATCCTGAATAAATAATTATTTAGTAACTATTTAAATATTTTAAATTAATTTAAAAATAAATACCAAAAGTAATTTTTCTAGAATTTCCAAATACTTCCATTCTGGGCGGGTTATAATCAACACTCTCACCTTGGGATCACTGCTCCATGTCACAAAACGAATTACAGCCTTAAAAGATATTACGATTAGAATGAAATCAATTTACTAAAAAAATAAAAGGAACATTTTTACCTTTTTCATTTTAAGCACACGAGCCACCATATCGTAAGTTGAATTCCAGCGCGTTTTACAGTCGATCACGAGCTCGAAATGTTCAATCCCTAGTTCGGAGCAGCATTTTTCAAATAACTCCCGCTTCTGTCCGGAGCTACGTGTTGCGTTAACCAGTTTTCGTAGCTAAAGTAAATTTAAAAAAAAATGAATAGGATATTCTTGTTATTAAGTCTTTATTCTGTTTACCTTCTTCATGAGATTACTCGGGGCGATGTATTCACGAGTCCCGAATTCTTCTTCAAATAAATCATCGTCCTCTTTCTCTTCTTCATCATCTGAACTGTCGTCAACAAATCCCGATTCACAACAGCTAATGCCTTTCAAAAAATCTTGAACAGTTAGATTTAAGATGTGAGCGAAACAATTAACCATGGATCCGGTTCTGGAAATATGATTCAGATTATGAGATTCGCATTCCTTTGCCAAAAACCTCATGAATGTGCCGTTATTGGCAGCAGAATCGCAGGTCACTGCCATAATCTGTAAATAAAAATCAATTTTTTTAGATCTCGATTATCTGATTAATTAACTATTGCTAATAAATTCTAAAATTTACCTTATTAAGAAGAGAGTGCTTGTGTTCTATGACCTCAACAAAGGCCTCGTTCAAATTCTCTCCAGAATGAGGCCCACTCAGTGGAATAAGAGAAATTCCGACATTTTTTAGAACCCATTCATCGCAAGCCCAATGAGCTGTTATCCCTAAAAAAGGGTACATTCTGTACCGAGTAGAGACAACATCTAAAGTAAATGACAATCTGGAGCTTGCTTCCTAAAAAATAAATATTTCAGAAAATAGATTAATGATTTTAAAAAATAAATAAAAATAATTAAACCTGTATTTTTTGTATCACCCAGTTCTGGGCAAACAGGTGCATTTTTTCACAATCAGATTTGATTGTGGAGTGAGATCTAATAATTTCAGCATTAGAATCAGAGGCACAGGCTATCATTTGTTGATATGAGATCTCTTCCACGGCAGAGAAGCCCTGAACAGTATGGATTAGCCAGTTGACCATGCAGCATCGTAGATTTCTTGGTGAATACGGCTGTTAAAACAGGACCCACAATAATTTACCATACTTCCTTAATGTATTCGATTAATATTTACCACAAAAAGGAGGCTGTTGTCATCTTTTACTTCAAGAAAATCGGAGTCTGGTGGTCCTCCTTTAGGAAAATTGTGAGCTGCTCCCATTAAGTGGGCCTCCATACCATGAGTGCTTCCTTGGCTTTTGGCATACGAAAATCCTTTACTATAATACAATTTTAAATATTTATTAGCACTTAAGAAAATTAAAATGAGGTATTTTGAGGCCCTTACCGACATAGTTTACACACGTTCAACATTTTTTCACGATCTTTTTCAAAATATTTCCAAACCCAGGAACGGGCTCTTTTTGATGGTGTCACTTGTGTAACAGTCACTCCATTATTTCCTAAAAATATTTGATCACGTCAAGATTTGATCTAGATTAGTATTAAATAAAAAGAAAAGCTATAGAACCTTTATTTTGACTGATGGAGTCGTCTGCTACATCCTCGCCATCACTTTCACTCGAATCATCAACTCCATCTACTGAATTTAACAGTGAACAGCGAATATTATTTCCTGTCTATTATTCTCATAACTAATAAAAATATGCTAATCAAATTTAAGTTAGTTAATTTTATACCTGAATCAACACGGATATCTTCAACCCCTCTCTGCTGATCTTCAAGATTATCAGTATTCTCTTGTGATTGTTGATTCAGAGTTGCAGATATGACAGGTTCTAACTCTTCCAAGTTACCTTCAGTGCAACTTTGATGAGAAACTTGCCCCGCCTTATCATTTACGTCAGGTTGAACAGTGGTCACGGCGTGTTCACTTCTTTCTTCCTGTGGTGATTCCAAATCCTCTTCTGTGCGGGCGTTCTTGTTATTGGCAACTAATTTATTGTTGGCGTCGATGGCAGCTTTACGCTTTTGCCGACCAATAACCACAGAAGAGACCACGGACATTTTAAACTGGCGTAACTTGATTATTCGTAGCCGTGGCGGCCAGAAGCAGCGGGCAGCCCAGACAAACAGACTGGCTGTCACTACCGCTCTTTCAGACGACTCTCTCTGAGAACAAAAAAAGCTGGCGCTAGCCGCTGGCGGCTGCATAATTGCCGCCACGAATAAGTGTAACTAATTTATTTTATTTAAAAATACCCACATTGTACTAAAATAATATCCGCTATACATTAATAAATTGAGAAATTGAGTTTTAAATTATGTCGGAACGGAACGGTATCGGAAATTACCGAAAAAAATCGGAACGGACTAGGGAAGTGTGTTAAGGGACCGGCTAGGTTTTTACCGACAGGTGTCTCCGGTTCGGTACGGTTCGGTACGGAAAACCGACCGGTTCAACCGTACCGTTGGCAGCCTTAGACCTAAATAACATCAAAGCATTTTTTTATTATGCTCCATGTTGTACTAAATGGTGTGAAATTAAAACGGTTTGATCCATCATAAAATAGTTTTCAATTCTTTAGAACTCAAAATCAATTATATGGTTGCTGTTCTTTTATTAAAATTACTACAATATTTCTAAACTTAATTGAATACAGTAACTACTTCCTTTTATGCACTTATGTTTTAAAAATTACAATTGACCTAAAAATCAATTATTTTAAAATGCTGCCGTTGTTGCGTATTTGATGAATGTGTCATCGAAGCTATAATTAGACGATGAACAAATAACCAGAAAAGGGATTTTGTCGAAATTGATCGACTGGTGCGACATCTGATATGGCTAAACTAAAACAAAAATTTACACGAACTCTCAACGGATTTTCATAAGAATAATTTAATTAGAAAGAGACAACAGCGTTTAATTGCCGAGTTGAAATTTCATGAAAGTGAAGTTTCGATTTAAAAAAATATAAAATACACATTTCTCGTCAGAGGCAAAGTAAAGCGATAGCACCTACCAAAGGCAGGTGGCGCACTAATCGACTTTTTCCTGTAGAAGCCCTGTATACTAACGTAGAACGAAAGGATTTTAGTCAGTAGTGAATAAGCAGCAACTTTTAAAGCAGCTCTTAATAGTACTTGGCCCTATATATTTTTAGTGTCTTGTTTTTCGAGCTTGAATAAATTTGCTTTTTAAAAATGATTTGGAATCATACTGGTCAAATTTTAATGACCTTATTTATTGGGATTCTTTTCCTTTGTAATGGCTACCAATATTTCTTTTTACTATCACATATAACGTCACTGACTAATTTGGAAGGTATAAGATGTCTCGCCATTCAACAAATTTCCATTTTTTTAAAATAAAATGTACAATGCTCATTTAATTTAATCATTTTTCAAAGACTGTTTCAAAGATTTCAAAGCCAAAATCGACTATGAAGTTTCCCAAATTAAATTCGAAAATAAGGAACAAGGTCATGAAATCAAGTTTTTACATGCTGCAATCCAGCAATACCGATATGAACTTAATGTGACAAACAATAGGACGACTTCAATAAGTACCGAAAATGATGAGCCCAAATATTCTAAATTTAAGGGTAGTAGTTATTACCCACACCAAAAGAGTAAACGACCTGCCCGGCTTCTCCCTTTGTCGATACTAAGGTATTTGCTTACCAACTCACTTACAAATTTGCTTATCAACTATTTATTTATTTTATTTTCAAGTTATGCTTCATTTGTGAAAATAATTTTTTTTTTTTCAAAATGTTTTTTTTTCAGGGGTAAAAAATTAAATTTAACAACCAGTAAAAGCATATTACCATCAAGTTGCAATGATTTGAACGATTATGGCCATACACTCAATGGCATCTATTTGATTGCTGGGAATAAATACTATAAAAATCCAAGGTTCATAGACGTTGTATTTTGTGATTTCCAGCCATCGGAATCTGAAACTAACCACATTGCAGGATCCCAACTGAATGGTACATTTTTGAATTTAAATATCTCTGAAAATCAAAACTTGTATTAAATTTATTTATGATTTAGCTGGCGAAAAGCGATTGGGATACCTGGACGTCAATAGATCTGCTTCCAGTGTCTATTTCTATGTTGCAAGTTTCGGAAAATTGCCAAGTTTCAAAGATGGTATTATTCGATTCGATAAAGAACGTGTGAACATAGGAGGAGGCTTCAACATGTCAACTGGTGTTTTCAAAGCTCCCAAAGCCGGTCTCTACTATTTTTCGTTTTCCTGTTTGAAAGACGGTTACAGCTTTGAGGCATTCTTCGTCTACCTTCGCGTTAATAATATTTCCACTGCGGGATCAGCTGTTGGCGCTGGTCTTGGCATTGCACCTTCGACCCTGCAAATCACACTAAAATTGAAAAAAGGTGACCGTGTTCATTTGTACAAATATAGTGGGTTACTTGGTCATGACAACTACACTCCAAGTCATCACTTTACTGGCTGGCTCTTGGAGGAAGATTTTGAATAGTTAAATTTTCATAGAAATTCTATATATTAAAAGGAAAAATCGTTATTTTCTAGCAAAATATCTATTCCTTTAAAATATGTCTACTCCAATTTATTTTTGTATTTGTAAGGTAACCATACGAATACGAATCAGCAGACTTACGATCAGAAAATGACATGCTTAGCAGCATTGAGGAAAATAGTTGATTGTAATGGTGTTGACATAATTGATTTCCTATGCAATTGAAATGTTCAATGAATTCAATGTAATTTCGGTTTCACGTTTTGATTTTATGAAAACAAATACAAATAATGGTGGATGGATTTTTAAAAATATGAAATCATTGAGATATTTCAAAGTACAAAAATGAGATGTGACGTGAGAATGTTACTGTTTGCAAACAAGGGAATAAAATTAGGGTTAACATTTTAAACATACAATTTTGGTTTTTGTACTGTGGTTCCCAATGATACTGGTAACACCCCTCCTAGACAGTGGTTTCCAAGACATTGGTTCTTCCAAGAGTAGTTCTCAAGGGTTGGTTTCAGCAACTGTGCGTTTTAAAAATGTTTCTCAATGATGATAATGCTAATAAGAATTTGCATTTCTAAATTCAACATACTTGATGAGGATACCCATACCTTCATCGAGCCTCACGAGACCTTCCTGAAAAGAGAGAGAGAGAGACCTTCGTACCTAGCTGCCTCGAAGATTTTTTTAAACTGCACAACAAACACGTATTTTCTCAATCAATCGTTTCATCCTGATATGCTACTTTTAACTTTAACAGGTCGAGTGACCATTGACCGGCTGTACGTGATTATATGATGCCGGATATGTTCTCCCTTACTTACAAAATTTGCATGCCTTTAAAAAAAGAGGGGATGTACTCTCCTTGCTTGACATAGAGAATGTTGACAAGGTCAAGCTCCCCCTCTCCTGGGGATACTCCTATTTCTCCCTATTTCCTCCTATATCCTATACTCCTATTTTAGCCAAGTATCAACGAGAATGACAGATAATATTATGCGGATCATTCAATATATAGAAATAAGATGCATAATTTATATTCAGTATTCCTAACAGAGCACAGCATTATCAACTATAAAATAATCTCCATCATTTGTACAATATTCTTTCAAGTGCCACACTGCTTTTTATGCAATTTTTTTTCATTTAAAAAAAAAAATATAAGCCTCACATTAAATGTGAGGACGATAAGCATAAAATGTTGAATTTAAATTTTTTTTAAAGTTCCAAAGTAAGATAACTTTAATTATAAGGATACAATATTAGTAATTTTTGGGAGGAGTTTTACACTAAATAAGCAAATCTTAAGCTTAATGGATTAATTTTGCATTCTTAAAGTTGAGTTAGTCGATGCAATGGAAGCTGCACTTAATATATTTGTACAATATATTAAAAAATACATGTATTTAAATATAATTTTTGTGAGGAAGGGAGGATTTCAAATTCTTTACGATAAAATCCATCTAAAGCGAGAAAAGCATTGGAAATCAAGTGCTTTTATCTCCTCTTTTTAAATCGCTTTATTTACTTAACATTAATGTGAGCTATAGCAAACCCATAAAATTTTCTATAAATTTCGCCAAAAATAATCAGAAAATCGAAAGCTGGTGTGCACGCATTCAAGGACATTATAACTCCGTGACCTCTTGTGTCAATCGATACAAAATTATTAAGATTAGGAATTCCAAATCTAATAAAGTTTCCATCGGTAATGTTCCATTGATACAAATGCATCTCAGTAATATTTTTACATAAAAATGAACTTACTATCACTTATAAATGTATTGAATCCTCCCGCGCATAACCGAGTTATCCATATGTTAGCCCGAAGTTGTACTTTGATCCTGAGCTAGAGCTTTTTTTTGCATAGCTTTAAGATGAACCTCATGGGATAACATTATTTTCAGATTTCCTTTACGTATCTTTACTGGGTTGTGTATTTTCTGAAGAAATATAGATTCTTTCTTCATTCGAAGGAAGACATCTTTCCAAGTTATCTAGTAGACAAATTAATGGAGAGAATGATTCGAACTCTGGCCCAAGAAACTAAAGTCAAGCACCATAGCCATTACACCATACGGTTGATGAAGATACGTGCTTATAAGGAATATTTATACCTTTTGATCAAATTATATTATAATTCATTTACTTGAGCTCTATTTTAGCTTTTTAGGATAGAGTAATTCCGATTTAAATAGATGCCCTAATACTTTGAAATAAAACTTAACTGCGAGGGTAGCTGTCTTATGTGATTTCCCTCCGGTTTTTTTCTTCGGAATTTCTTTTCCGACGTCCAGGCTATAGCTCATTAAAATAAAGTAGACTTGTGAACGTTGTCTACATTAAAGAGATAATCTCATTTTTTAAATCTTCGAAATTATTTGAAAAATAATATTTTAAAATTCTGAAAAAAATCAGGTGGTCCCATGGAGGCTATTTTGAGACAATCTGGGGCCCGGTCAAAGTAACAACATTCGCTTAACCGTATGTTAACCTTCGGCTTTCCTAAAGATACCTCCCGGGATAAAAAAAATACATCCTAATGTTCTGTTCTGCCATGTATTCTGTGTGGGCTTTTTAAAATGTATGTTCGTTTAATATCCATGATTATCCTTCACATCTTACTAATTTATGATTATGTGCATCAGAAAGTGAAGTATACATAATAATTAACGGATGCAAAACCAATAACTTCTGTTCAAAATCCAATACTTGGAGTTAGTAAATCTACCAAGCAAATGCTTAAGAAAGCGGTGAAACATATACTGGTTGCAAACAAAATTCCAATTATTCCGAAGCGACGTAAATGAGGTACTGTTACCTTGATTTCAACGGAGGATAAGGATAATCAAATTACATAAATCACAATTTAAAAAATTTAATTAATGTAATTATTATATAATGTACTACTATGGAAAAATTTTATCAAGACTATTTGGCTCTCTTCGATTTGTTGCCAACAAGTAAACCGCCACAATTATTATTTCCCCTGCTTTCCAAGTGTAAGAACCAAAGATAAAAAAAAATTCTCGTACATTCAAGCAATAAAATTTTAATTAAACAAAGTTTGCTACCAATTGGAACATGAAAATGTTTGAAAATGAACAATTTCCATTTGATATATACGTAGGCGTTTCCTTCTCATTCAAATTTAAATAATAAATTTATTATTGCTCAGTAGTTTTTATGAAGTTACTTTTTTTCTATTTTAAAAATATATTATTTTTATTATCTTATTATATATTATATTTTATCTTCCTGTGATATGATAAAATACATAAATATCATATTTTATCCAAAAAAATGAAATCTAACTTTTTGAATTTTTATTTTTGATGCTTCACATTTTGAGAACGTTTCAATAGCGAGTTATAAATTCATCAGAATATATGAAATAAGGGGACATACAAGAATCTGACTAATAGACAACTTGCAGCAACCGTAATAGTATAGCTGTAAAACTTTTGGTACAAGTGCGAGTGCTGTCTAGAATTTAAATCTTAAGTAAAAATTAATGTATGGAAAATGGTTTCGAGTGCGAGTCCAGGCCCAATTTTATTGTTCTTTTCAATTGGATTCCTTCTCTTTTTTAATGTTTACCTATATATCATTTGCCTCTCGCAAATGACGTCTCTGACTAAATTGGAAGGTATTTATCCCACAATTATAAAACTAAAATAATCATTTATTAATTTATTTTCATATCTTTCATTAATTTATTTAACTGAACATTTTGAATGTGTTAAAAGACTGTTTTAAACAATTCAAAGCCGAATCAGAAAATGAAATGTCACAACTTAAACACAAAAACGAGCAACAAAATCAAGAAATCAAATTTCTACAACTGGAAATCATCAAAAATCGAAATGAAATCATTGAGACAAACGATAAATTTAAATTGATTACAACTTCAATTCAAACTATTGGTAATGAGCCGTCCCATGTCGATTCCAAAATTAACAATATACATAAAAATAAACGACCAGCTCAGCTTCTCCCCTTGTTAGAGCACAGGTATTATACAATAATTAATCAAATAATGCGTTGATTTCTATCGTTTTAAATCTATTTTTATTTTTAACAAGCTTAAACCCAAAGAAGAAAGTTAATACAAACATACCACCTTCCAGCTGCAATGATTTGAATGATTATGGTCATACGCTGAATGGAATCTATTTGATTTCTGGGAATAAAAACAAAAATGCTAATCTTATCGATGTAGTATTTTGTGATTTTCAGCCATCAGATTCCGAATCGAAGCATAACACAGGATTGACTGGTATAATTTGTAGTTTAATTTAATTTAATTTAATTTTTAGGGTTGATTTTTTCAATAGGTGAAAAAAGATTGGGATATCTAAATGTTAACAAATCTTCTTCCAGTGTTTATTTCTATGTTTCAAGACTCGGTAAACCGCCAACATTCAAAGACGGTATCATTCGCTTCGAAAAAGTACACTTGAACATAGGAGGAGGATTCAACATGCAAACGGGAGTTTTCAAAGCTCCTAAAGCTGGCATATATCACTTTTCTTTTTCTTGTTTAAAAGATGGCTACTCCTTTGAATCCTTTTTTATATACCTTCGAGTTAACAATGTTTCAAGTGCGTTTTCAGGTGTTGGTGCTGGTCTTAGCATTGCACCTGCAACCCTGCAAATCATGCAAAAGTTAAAAAAAGGAGACCGCGTTAGTTTGTTCAAATTGAATGGAGTATTTGGTAATCTTGATACTTCCGTACCTAGCCACCACTTTACTGGTTTGCTGTTGGAAGAATATTTTGAAGAATAACATTCCCTTGACTAAGATAAAATTACTGTTTTAAGGAATTGGGCATTGGTTACGTCCTGATCACAAATTATTATTTTTTTAGCGATGAACATAGTGGTTATCTTTTTCTTTTGAATATTTACATCCTGCTCAATTGTTGTAAAATTATATGAAACAACAAATTTACAGTCAGCTAATGACGTGCTAATCAGCATTGAGGAAAATACTTGATTGTAATATTGTTGACACAATTGGTGAATTCTATATTGAAATGTCTTGCTTTTCACAAAATATGTCTTACATAATGTGCCTTTGTGCTTAATGGTTGTATATGTATACAAACGAATCAGCAGACCTGCAATCAGTAAATGACATGCTTGCTAGCATAGCAAAGCTATTGACACAATTTTAAAATTTGTCATGTTTAAAATATAATATCAAAGATATCAAATAAATAAATAACATCAAAGAAAATAAAATAAATTAACCAAATATACCAAAAGGCTGTTTTTTAAAAAAAGTATGATAGGGCAAATCTCAAGATTATTTACGTACACGTGCACGATTGATTACTAAATATAAAATTCCCCCAAATAATGTTTTTCCCGTATTCCAGTTGCTGGAAAAAGTGGAAAATAAAAATCTCTTGTAAATTAAACTGTAAAAATTGAAACTAGATTATTACTTTCGTAATGTAAAATAAAACAAAAATAAAATAATTCCCATTAAAATATAAAGTGCTACTATAGAAATTTAACTTAACTCTATAGCTGTTCCTTTGTTATGCTTATTTGAATATACAAAGGACTTCTTTTAATATGATTAAAAAACTATACAAATATAAAAACTTAACTTTGACCTAAATAACATCAACGCATTTTTTAAAATTTTAGTTATACTAATGTTGTACTAAATGGTATGAAATTGAAAGGATTTTTTCTATCATAAATTAGTTTTCAATTCTACAGAATTTGAAATGAGTTATATTGCTGTTCCATTTTAAAAATTAATACAGTATTTCTAAAATTAATTGAATCTAGTAACTACTTCCTTTTATACAAGCACAAGAAATAAAAATAAACATTATAATTGACCTAAAAACTAAATGAATTTGTGTGGAGTTTTATTGAAAATGCTGAATCTATGATGAATCTATGATGAATCTATCATTAAAAGATATAAGTAGACAATCAACAAATAATCGAAATAGGGGTTTTGCCGAAATTGATCGACTGGTACGACATCTGGTGTGGCTCCAACTACTTTACTACCATTTTCCAAAAACTCTAAACGGATTTTGACAAAAAATAATTTAATTAGAAAGATACAACATCTTTTTAACGGCCGAAATAGAATTTCATCCAAGTTAAGTTTCAATTTTTAAAAATAATAAAAACATACGCATTTCTCATTAGAAACAAAGGAAAGTGGTATAGTTTCGAAGGCAGCACACCAGGTGGCGCATTAGTTCACTCTTTTCTGTACAAGACTTACATACCGACGTAGAACTAAAATATTTTAATCAGTAGTGAATTAGCAGCAACCTTTAAATCAACTCACAATAGTACTTGGCCCTATATATTCTTAGTTTTTAGGGTTTTTTTTAAATCTTTGATAAATTCGATTTTTTGAAAATGATTTGGAGTATCAGTGCAGGTCAAATTTTAATATTCTTATTTATTGGGATTCTTTTCTTCTGTAATGGCTACCAATATTTCATTTTATTATCACAAATAACGTCACTGACTAAGTTGGAAGGTATAAGATGTCTCACCATTACACAAAATTGCTTTTTTAATTAACTTTCTACTTTTTATTTGATTGACTCAATTTTTGAAGCCAAATTCGATCATGAATTTTCGCAAATCAAACTCGAAAATAAGAAGCAAACTCAAGAAATCACGTTGCTACAATCTGAAATCCAGCAATACCGAAACGATCTTAATGTGACAAACGGAAAATTAGAAAAGATTACGACTACAACAAGTACCGAAATGATGAAGTCCATATTTAGTGAAGACAAGGGTAATAATTTTCATCCAAATCGAAAGAGTAAACGTCCAGCCCGACTTCTCCCTTTGTCGATACTAAGGTAATATAAATTTATTTCTCAACTTATCAAGTTTTCAAGTTATGTTTCGATTTGTTAAAATTATTTATTTGTGTTTTTTTTCAGGGGCAAAAAATTAAACATTACAATCAATAAAAATATACTGCCTACAAGCTGCAATGATTTGAACGATTATGGTCATACCCTCAATGGCATTTACTTGATTGCTGGGAATAAGATAAAAAACACAAGATACATAGATGTCGTATTTTGTGATTTCCAGCCATTAGAAATTATGTCTAACCAGATGGCAGGATCCCAATTGAATAGTACTCTTCTTATAACTATCACTACAAATTAAAACTTGACTAAACATTTAACCGCTAATTATTTTTTAGCTGGCGAAAAGCGATTGGGGTACTTGGATGTCAACAAATCTGCTTCCAGTGTCTATTTCTATGTGGCAAGACTCGGTAAATTGCCATCATACAAAGATGGTACCGTTCGCTTCGACAAAGAGCACTTGAATATTGGAGGAGGATTCAATATGTCAACGGGAGTTTTCAAAGCTCCTAAAGCTGGCATTTATCATTTTTCTTTTTCTTGTTTGAAAGATGGCTACTCCTTTGAATCTTTTTATATCTACCTTCGCGTTAACGATGTTTCAACTGCGGTATCAGCTGTTGGGGCTGGTCTTGGTATTGCACCTGCAACTTTGCAGATTATGCAAAAGTTAAAAAAGGGGGATCGTGTTAGTTTGTTCAAATTGAATGGAGCATTTGGTACTGATACTTATACACCAAGCCATCACTTTACTGGTTTGCTCTTGGAAGAAGATTTAGAAGAATAAAATACCATGGATAAGATAAAATTAGTATTTACGACATTGCCAGTGTCCAAATAAAACAAAATTATTGTGGAGAATATAACTTTATCTTTTCCTTTAGAATTTATACATCCTGCCCAATTTTTGTTAGAAATGTATTTTCAAACAAAATTGATACAAAACAACAGATTTACAATTAGCTAATGACATGCTTATCAGCATTGAGGAAAATACTTGATTGGAATGAAGTTGACACAATGGGATAAGCACTTTATTTTGACTGTTTTAAAACTGTATTTTACGCTTGAATACAATATTTTTCGAAACAACAGGAAGTTGTTATTTTATTATTTGCATAATGTAATTGGAAAAGAGTGTTGGAATTTTACTTTCTGCGCTTTGGTTTTTCTTAAAGAATTTGTTTCTTTCAAATGGTTTGGAAGCAACGTAGTTTAGTTACGAACGGTACAAACCAACAAAACAGTAAAATTTCATCACACAATTTTATGTACGTCCACTACTTACCATAAGTGCTAGAGCTTAAAATAAACCGAAAATCGGAAGCTCATGCGCATCCATCCAATGAATTGAAACTCTGTGACCTCTTGTGTCGACCGATAAAAAATCACGAAACGACAACAAAATTACCAAATAAAAAAAGTACATCGCAAATGTTCCACTGATATTATTACTTATTAATTCTATTTATATATACATTTTGATCATGTCAGGCAATAAAATTAAAACTATTTATACTTTAAGACTAATGCAAAAATCGTTTAAAAGTGTTAAACGAAATCATTTACATCAGAAATACGCAAGGGCTTCTATACGATTCAAATATATAGTCTTTATTATTATTGTTGAAATATTTCTATAAATTTTCCTTTTCTTGTCTGAAGAACGGCTACAGCTTTGAGGCATTTTTCATCCACCTTCGTGTTAACAATGTTTCAATGGTGGTATCAGCTGTTGCCGCTGGTTCGGCATTTCACCTGCAGCTTTGCAAATCATTCAAAAGTTTAAAAATGGAGACCGTGTTCATTTGTTTAAATATAGTGGGGTATTTGGTTATAAAACAAAATTCCTAGCCATCATTTTACTGGTTTTCTGTTAATAGAAGATTTTGAAATCATACACATTAAACGAAAGAATTGTTTTTTTTTTACTCTAAGCATATTTATCTTTTTTCTTTAGAACATTTTTCCATTCCACTTTATGGTTTTAGTAGCATATCGATATACGCATGACATGCGTAGTAGCATTGAAGAACATAATTGATTGTAAATGTTTGACACATTTTGTTCTCTATAAATATATTGATATTCACATTATTTAGAAGTTCTTCAATCTTACATGATTTTAAATTTGAGACGAATACGAATCAGAGAGTAATCTACTCTTTTTCTGGCTGATCCTGTGGAAAAATTCCCCATCTTTATCCCCTATTTCTCGCAGATTGAACCAAGACACAGAAAAAATTACTGGTCTGTTATCTCCATAAGAAGGAATAGCATAGGCAGCTGACGGCAAAAGTCTAGCTACCCTTTCTCCGATTTTCTAGACCTATGGCTGATTGTGGTGCTCTCTACCTGTACAAAACCACACTGCTTACTGCTTTTAAGTCAATCCTCAATATAGCCTATATATCTAAGCATTAAGCGGATTCATATGCCAACTGTGGTACAGTGGCTACCGTACTAGGCTACCATTTCGAAGGATGAGGGTTCTATCCCCTGCAATTTCACTTTTTGATGATACCAATGAGACGTGTATGCTCATAGCAAACCTAGAAATCCGCTAGGGGCAGGCAAATAAGCCATAGATGTAAGCGTCCGTAAGGATATGGCTAAAAGCCTAGCAGATCACTGACCAGTGTTTTTTGTCTGTACCAGGGGGGAAAGAGTCGGGAAGCCCTCGATATGAATGTAAGAAGAAAACTTCCAAATTTTAATTAAGGACAGTACGGAACTCTCTCTTCCTCAAGTAGAGTAACTCCCTCTCAAAGTATCGATTTTTACCCAGGTGCAGCTAATATGTCTTTTTAATATTCTTTTCACAGCCTCTATATTTCAAAAAAGTTGTTTGACACGATTTCTGGACCTATTGCGATCGCCAAAGAAACCCCAAAGCAAACAATTCATTTTATATGCTCACGATATCTGGAAATCATGGCTTGTCTAATAGGGCAATCTAAACTTTACCCACAATTTTTTACATTTCGTTTATACGATTAATAGAAATGCTTAAATCATGGAAGAATAAAAACACGATCTGCAAGCTATATGGTATCATTTATGCAATAATGAATTTCCTGTTGTGGTTTCGGCATATTTTAAACTACACAAATCAATGATTTATCTTGAGAAGAACTAGCTCTTTACAGTTAATTAATTGAAGACTTCAAGTACATAAAAGAAAATTGGTTTCAGATAATGAAACTATGACGAAGGAAACAGGTGTTGGAATACTTCCACTATTACAAGTTCATTCGCGATGACTTTAAAGTCTTGTATGTTAGTTGGTCGCTTTTAACAACCTTCTAATACCGTAGAGGAACATTTTGTTTTTTTAAACAAATAAACTTACCAATAAATCACTTAAATGATAGAGATTTTTGAAAATATGACACAACTTGGCATGGAAAGGAACTTCAATCGAGAAATGTAACGATGATATCGTTTAAGTCTTATTGGTTACTTGGTTGGTGCTTTCAAAAACTCTTACACAATAGAGAAACATTTTTGGGACTGGACTGATCCTGTTAGTCTTGGACCACAAATACACGTTGATCAAAAGATTTTCCGATATCAAAACTCCTGAGCTGGATTAACACTTCTACCTAAACTGCACGCCGCAACCGAAAGTCACAAAGCGAAACAGTTTGGAGATGGGTTCAAGTGAACTACTACAAGAAGGTGCAACAGTGCAACACAATTAATAATTTTTTTTCTATAGAAACTTCACTAAAGTGAGATTGATCAAATAAAATTGTTTAAATCGGCGAGTACGGCAATTTATTATTTGTACTGTACATGCCAGCTTCAAGTAATAATGAAAAAGTATTTCATAATTCACCTTTAGCCAATTAAACATTTTGTGGACCCTTGGGGTAATCTTTGAAACGTAAAACCGTTTTAAAACTGGCCACCACGACGGATGCTTAACGAATATACTTTTATATGAAATAAGGGAAATGGAGGAAGACGGAGTTAACAAGTTTTATTTAATTTTTTTTTTTAAATGGCCGAAGAAAAACAAAAAATTGCATTTAGATGCATGTATTAAGATCAATAAATCCCTTTGTTTGTTGTGCAATCCCTTTGTTGAGAATAATAAAATCGATTGTTGTCATAACAACAGCTATAAAATACATAAATACAGCCGCGTGTCTGTAGATTCTTCGAATGTGATCTCTGTATTGTACTTTTAAGCTAACATCAATTGAATACAAAGTACAGTAATGGAAAATAAAAAGAGAACTATAAAAAATATAAGACTCTTTTAGAGGGACTCTAAACCATTCTGGTATTTCATACAGTACTTGTTAAGTAAGTATTATTCCCATCAAAGTAATAGTAATAAATGCTAACTATATAATATGTTTATTATAATTTCTTTTACCCAATGATTAATATAAAATTATTTTTTACAATATTAATACATTATTTACTATTCGAATGGTTATTTGTATATACTTGTTTGTATTATTATTTTTCAATGTGAATACTTCAATCCATGTCTTATTGTCTTAAAATCGTGAAAAGAAAGAAAGAAATAAAATCTTATCTCAATCTTGGCTTACATTTTAGGAATATAAAAAATAGGACTTGAAAAAAAAACTTAACTAAGAAACAGCGTAGTTTCTTCATTTCTTGTCTGATTATTCAATTTTTATGGAACTATTGATGTTTAACTTATTATTTAATATTGAATTATTTAAATATAAGCAATCTCGGAATCACGGATGTATTTCGTGATTCTGAAATCATTATATTATAAAATTTAATATCAAGTATTTTTTGTTCTTACAGAAATTCCCTAAAATATCAATAGTAACTGCCTCAAACACATTTAAAGTTAATTTAAAATAGCAGCGCTTTAATATTTCGATGCTTAATAAAATAATAACTTACTTTAATTCTTTTAACAAGATAAGAGTATGGGAAAAAATCGGAACTGTTCAGTTCAGATGATGACATCGTCACTGGAAACTTTTGAATTGTTACCTGATGAAAGAGGTAGTTATATAGCCTGCAATGGTGGCTGAAACCGTGGTTTTTGGTGGGAAAAAATCGTAGAGTGATATCTATTTCAAGATAACGAGAGAATGCACTAATAAAAGCACTCTAAATATTTTTGGTATAGTCTATTATTCGAGCTATAAATAGCTTCGCATTTTTAGTCTTTGACTAAAATACTTAAAAAATTCTCAAGTAGGTTCTCACAAATTTGGAAAGAACCCTGATATACTAATGTATCATATACTTCATGTCGGATTTTACTCTTATACTCGTACTTTTACAATATAACTAATTTTACTCGTGGTAAATCATGTTTAGTTTGAAAGAAAAGTACGATAATTGGTGATTTGCTTTCTATACGGCTTATTGAAACATATTATCTTAAGACCTCTTTCCTTTCTTCCCCCCGCATAACAAAATATTCTTCTTCTATCTTAATTTATGAATAACAAAGACTTGCATTCCAGTTGATGTCTAGACTTTCAAAAACCGGTCTTTTGATTGATTTGATCCCCTCTTTCCCATCATATTACGAATCAGAAGAAACCTATTAGAAAATCCGTATAAGACATAAATAAATATCAGATTAATTTTTTTTATCGAAATGTATCTATGTGATATTGAAATTAATTTTCTTGTCACATATTATAAAAAGATATATTAATAGGGTTTCTGGCTCTAAATAATGATTAGAAATATGACATTGAATTAATTCTAAAATGAATTTATAAATGGATTATTTGTATTTTGTTTGAATTCAAATGTCAAAACAGATTAAAATATATGCAGCACAGTTTCCGCAAAAATTCATCGTGCAGCAGTAACAGTTTGTGGATTTGTTGCTAGATGGCGCGACGATGCCCTTTTCCGATTAAATTTAATAACAAAAGCTGCTCTTGTCCCCCCCCCCCCGCCCCCCCTAACTTTCACTTTTTTAAGAAAAATCAGTTCCAATTCATTTTCGTGTACATTAATTTTGAAAATCTTGTTTTCAAGAAAAATTATCAATTTCTCTCGGTTTTAAAATAAATTGAAATAATTTCTCAATTGGTGTTGATAAAAACTTTTAATTTCAATTCGTAAAATTATTCGATTTATTTTAACTTACTCTGTATGCTATAATGTAGCACTAATTAAATGCTGTAGGGCTGTACTTATCCTATTTTTAATTCTTTGCATTTACTTTTTTTTCTTTGTATAATATATATTTTTTTAAATAAAATATTCTAGCATACAAAGCATAATTTAAATTTAAATTAACAATTATTTTCCTTTGTTTATATTTGACAAGTAAGGTACATCTTATATATCAAAATACCAATATCAATAGAATTTAAGTAATAATATATTTTTTAAACATTATTCAAATAAAGCCCGTGACTTTAAAAGAGCTCATTTGTCCTCAATTTCCGAATTAATATGCACCAAAATATTTTTTCCGCTTACGATTTATTCACTACAAATAATTTATTGCTTACAGGATGTGCATAGTCAAAGCAGGTAGCCTTTTGAAATTATGTGTGAATGACAGGGAATTACATTTTTTAGGTTCAATCATTTATGTGCTTCCCGCTTGTCATTAAGGCTTGACAAATACTTTATTATTATTTTAATTGAGCTCATTCTTTGTGAATTTTTGTATATTATATTTAAAGATGATTTTTCAAAAAAAATATTGTACATAAAATTGAATGATTTGATATTTAAATTGAAATGAAAATAATTGGCGGGATCTACGTTTCCAAAAATAGCTAGGTTCTTCTGGAAACTATTTAAGTTACAAATAAAACCAAGATTTAGGATTTAATTTGCTATCAGTATAAGTTCATCAATTATAAATTGGTAATTAAAATTTATGAAACTATTTTACCCGTTATTGTTAAAACATCTTTGTTATATGACTCAATTATTGCAGTGCCAAGAAATTAAAATTTATTTTTATCATACCAATTGATTAATCATTTTCATATATCGGGGAAATGGTCCAAACAGTTTCATCAATAATACCAGAAGCGCCATTAAATGAAAACAGTACTTATTTGGTTATCAATTCAATTAGGCAGAATTCCATTCATTAACGTTTAGCGTCGACCAAACGGGAAAATGACGAAACGGCGTTCGCTACTTTCATGACTTTTCTTAGTAGTCTTGGGCTTCGTCGTAGTCTTACGAGTCGTCGTTCTAGTGGTCGTCTTTCTACGGGTCGTCGTCGTGGGTTTAGGAGTGGTAGTAGTAGTTGTAGTCGTCGTCGTAGGCGTGGTAGTAGTCGTCAAGCAGGCAGGCGGCGGGGGTTTCTTCTTGCAGTTGGGTGCTTTGGTTGGTTTGGGTGCTTTGGTTGGTTTGGTTTTTTGTGCACCAGTCTCCTAAAAATGATATAAGATGAACTATATTGTAAGTACTTTATCTTCATAATTTAGTTTACATTTTTAGAAATAATAATAAATGTATAAGATGTAAATATTACCACTGCAATTGCAACGAGAAAGATGGTTAGAAAAAGCAGTAATGTTAGTTTGTTCATCTCTGAAGCATAAATCTATTATACTGTAAATTCAGTTTTGGAGTGATCCATTTATATAGCTCTACGATATGTATAGAAGTATATTTTATATGGCCCAAATTATAGTAATGAATAACCGGATATACACCCTTATTCAATAGTTATCTTTTACTTGATGTGAAACGACGTGGGAATGATGTGAAAATGGAGATTTTATGAATATATTATTCGTGTGCTTAATAGATCATTCTGTGCCATTGAGAAGACCTCAAAAAGGGCTCTTTATAAGCCTAAAGTTCGCGGATTCTGTCATGTACGTATTATTGTATTTATTATCGTTTTTTTGAGTCCGTTCCTTGTGACATTGAGTTGACAATAACTTCAAATCTTTTGATGAATACCGGATTCATCTGTTCGGATTCAGAATACGTACAACATAGTGCAGATAATCCTGGGGGGTCGTATACCTCTCCCATTTAAAAATAATGATTAAATTTTAATGGTTGACGGAGATTGGTTTAAACCAATTTGGGTCATTTTAAAACTGTCTTACTCGCAAAGCTCATTTTATGAATAATTATTATAATTTATTATTACCCAATAAACTCATTATAAGTGGGAAAAATAAATTAAAATAATTAGGAACGCCCCCCATGCCCCATCAGGTTTACCTGAACTATACTGTACAGTGTACATATCACATGTTTTTAATTGATCCATTTCTGGTACAGTGATGTAGATTGTAGATTTGACGACTTGGGTCAAATTTTCAATTTCATAAAATAATGACCCGGATTATAAATCTCTTCATCTCAGACCACTTTATAAAGCTTAGATCGCTGATCTTCAAAACAGTATGAAACTTGGATTAGTAAAAATATTTTATAAAAACTAGCAAGTTTACCTTTAGTTATTTATAGTATATCGATATTTATTTAGGTGTTCCGTTTAAAAAATATATATTTTGTAATGCAGTGGCGCTTTAATATTCAAATGATCTTAATCTATTACGACCCTGTAATTTTCTTGTATGAAATGCCACCTATATTATGCTAATGATTTATTTTCTCACATAACATCCTACAGTAAAGTAGTCTAGAGTGCTCCAAAATGCAAAAATATTTTTTTTAAATTTCAATCGACCTTCAAATATTGCATTTCAAATAAAGAGAAAAAAATTGTGGCCAACAATTTTTTTAAATGAAAACATTAACAAAAAAACCTTTTTTTTTTTAATTTGGCCATTTGTTTAAAAACTCCCAAGGTTCTCTTAAAGAAAGTGTAAAATTGTGAATTGTGATAGAATCGGAAGTGGTTTAGACCTCATACCATTTTAAAATATCCGTTCGCATTCATGTTTTTGACCTGTTTTTGCTTATGAAGCTACAGCATGAGGAAAATATTCAAGTGGATGAAACATATTTCTTAGGCATTGAATATTGTTTGCTTTCCAGAATCTTTAGTTAAATAAGTTTCAGTAATTAAAAAAAAAATCTGAAAATCGCCATTTTCCCATACAAATTTATTTAGGATTTAATTATTAATTTTTCTGGATTTTTTTTTCTCTTTTGGGGGATATTGGATTTTTTTGTCCGAATTTTTGGGGGTTTTTTGAATTTTTTTTCCCGAATTTTGGCATAGATTTTTTGGGTTGTACGAAAACTTTTTTAAGTGGACAACCCCTCGCCGTATTCACACCTGGATATTTCATATTTCTCACTTTTGACAGTTGAAACTTTTTCCGCTTTATTTCAGCAAACGTTTATTTTTACTTTTTAACAATTAAAAGATTCTGGATTCCCTCGGCACTGTACCAAATCTACCATCCGCATACGACTCAAAATCCTTTGTATATATTTATATCATATCTATAATTATGAAATTTACACCTTGCTCAAGAGAATATTGTTTCAAAAATCTGTGTTATATTAAAATTTTACGCTTAAGAAAAAAAGGAATCCGATGCATAAAATAAGTGTTTGTGAACAAAAACCAGAACTCAGCTGCTCTGATCCACACTCTAAAGGTATAATTAGGCTTTAAGATTTCAGATTTCAGACCTGGATATTTCAAACAAATAATAGCAAAAAATTAAAAAATTAAAATCAACACCGCAAGATATGAATTTCACACTCAATTTATTTAGCTATTATTATGATTTAAACATTACCAAAAGAAAAACAAATTGTATGCGAGATATGCGTAAGCCAAGTCCGCGAATCTTTATATTTATTTTTTCAATATTCAAACTTAATTATTTTTCTAAAGTTAACAAAGAATTAATTTAATTAATTCTATAAGAGTTCTGAAAGGCTTTAGCAGTTTTTTATACTTATAAACAATAAAAATAAATATGTGGATTATCTTTATGCAAAAAGTAATAAACAAAAGATTTTTCATCAATTTGGCAATTTTTCTTTCATCAGTCCAAAAAAGAAATCGGCATGCTTAAAAACGACATTTAAAAACTTGGATTTGAAGTAAGCGATCTTAACGGTCGTTGTTTGCCGTGCAGATATTTTAAGTCCCGTGTTGGGGAATTATTACGTGGATATTTTGATACTGTTGGATTTTCAACTATGTATATACTTAATTTTTATTTTATTTTTTACTTTTACTAACGTATTTTCTGTAACAGTTAACTAATAAGTTCACTAATTCTGGGTTCATATTAGTTGAATCTTGGTTTCCAACGACCTAAAAAAAATAATAACTATTATTTATAAACATTATTTTTTAAATAACCGTTTTTTTTCGTTTTTTTCATTTTTGACGTGGTAGGGCCAAAGGGGATATTACAATATCCAGACAATAGACCGGAACGGCACGCGCCAAGTTTATGGTAAATATTCCATTGTACCCGTTAAAGTGAAACTGTCAGTTTTAATTGCCTAGCTCTATAAATATTATCGGGGATTTTTTAAAGACTTGGAAATAAATCTTGATTAGGGTAAATGATGTTAAGAATCATGTACAAAGTACTTCATTAATAAGAGATAATTTTAAAAAGGCCTAATTTTCTTATCTCCCGGAAAGATTATGTGCTTATTTATTTAGAATTAAGAATTATATAAAGTAACGGCTTTCTATTCCAAAAAAAAAGAAAAAGGAAATAGTAAATTCGTATAAAACCGAGATTGATTGCTGCATGATATTAATAGCAGCTATTGCTATAAATACACCCATACATTTTTATTTAATTTTTCTTCGTCGTGTAAATTTTCTGTTCTGTACACGTATAATGTTTTTCGTTAGTTACTGGTGAGCTGGCTTCAAACATAGATGCACCGACGTAACGATGGCATTTCCATTAAGGCAAGCTGTAGTCCTCTTCTATCTTTTCCTGATTTCTTCAAAAGAGGTTTCAAGTGATGACGATCATATTCATAACAACCACGGACTCCGAAACGGTAGGAATATAAAAATATGCACAGAATTATTAAGATAAAAGATTTTTCCGAATATTTTACTCTTATAAATAAATCGATATAAGCAGAATTGCGCTTCATTCGTCAAGAAATTGGACTCCTCAGAGAAGAGAACCAAAAACAAAACAAGGGTATCACAATTTTGCAAGACACAATTCAATTACAGAACAAAACCATCAATCAGCATGAGATAACCATCAAAGAACTCGATCAAGAAATTAAGAAATTTTGTAACGGTTGTAAACATAATCATGATTCATCAGAGAAACACGAGCAAAGTAAAAGGCCTGCTAGACTGCTCCCTTTACAACTCCTTTTTGACAGAGACGAAGACGAAGACACGACAAAGAAGCCACCACCACGTAAATTCTATGGTCCACCAACCAATTGCTCTGATTTATCTCGATTAGGTTACACTTTGAATGGTTACTACTTGGTACGCAATAGCTATAAAGATACCACGACACATAACCACTTCAATTCTAACCATATCAACACCGTTGACACTGTATATTGCGCTTTTAAACAAGAAGGAACGTTTAGTCCTTCTCTCGTAGAACACAAACTAGCATTATCACCTCACATTCTTGAATTAAAGAAAGAAATAGCTCAAGTTCGGCGGCTAGTCAAAACCCCTTATTCGTCGGAATCGTACATTGGTGATTACATTAACATATATCTGTTATATTTTTTTTTATTTTGAAGACTAACAAACCTTTTTGTATACAAAAAAGGAACGCCTTATACAAGCGCTGTAATTTGTTTTGCCGTTCAGAAAATAATTTCCAATCAACCAACAGGATCCTCAGTTGTTCAATTCGTACAAGAAGTTCTCAACTTGGGAGAATCATTTGATATACAGAAAAACGTCTTCATCGCTCCAAAGGATGGAATTTACGAATTTGTTTTTACCGGTTACAAGAGAGGCATGAACAAAGAGCACATCCTCAAAGTTTCACTGCGACTCAACGGGACAGCAGTCGTCAATGCCTTGGCAGAAGAACTCGTAAGCGATAATACTAAAGCACACGATTTCGTCCACAATTTTCGATGTCCGATTTCAATGTACACTCTGTTGAAACTGAAAAAAGGGGACCACATCGACGTCTTCAAAAGTCAAGGGAATTTGGATACTCATGATTCTCATCGTCCGATTTACTTTAGCGGGAAGCTGCTTTTCAACGAAGAAGACAAAAGTCACAGTCAGAAATCGCCCAAAGCAGTTTATTTTTTTCTACAGAAAATGATTGGTTTTACCACTTCTAATTCCGTGATTCCTTTTGAAATGGCGAGTCTAAGTGTAGGTGGATCCTTTGATCGAAAGAAAAATGCATTTATTGTTCCGGTATCAGGAATTTACGAATTCACTTTGAAAGGTTACAAAGTCGGAGACTACGAGAGTGTTGAAATTTCCCTTCGATTAAATGGCAAAGCAATGGCCAACTCATGGGCTGACTGGGCAAGCTATCACGACTATCACTCTCAATTTTCCATTAGTACTATATTAGAAGTTGAGCAGGGGGATGCTGTCGACCTATATCTTGCGAAGGGGCAAATCTATGACAATGACAATCAATATACTACTTTTTCTGGCAAGCTTCTTTTAATGTCTAAAAACAGCTTTAATAATACTGTTCCTAAATTCCATTCATCTGATGTGATCTTCAACGTGCAGAAAACCACTAAATTTTCTGACCGCTACGAAGTAGTTCCCTTCGAAAAAGAGGTTTTAAATGTTGGACAAGCATTCAATATGAGCGAGAACACTTTCACAGCTCCGAGGGGAGGCATCTATGAATTCCGTTTTTTAGGTTTTAAAACTAGATTCCAAAATATACTTTCCATCGCCCTTCGTTTAAATGGCAATTCGGTAACTTATGCTTCGGCAGACAATCTCCATGGTCACAATCTCCACACACCAGTTTATTTACAATGTATATTGAAAATGGAAAAAGGAGATCGTGTCGATCTCTTTCTGGAACAAGGAGGAATTTTCGATGACGATAACCAATTTACACATTTTACTGGAAAACTGCTTTTTGCAATCAAGGAAAATAAAAAATAAAATATAAGTTCTTTTAATGTATACCAAAGAACAAAAAAGCTTTTTAAACCAATTATTGTGGTGAAGGTCCAATTGATTGAACTTGAATAAACAAAAAATGTATAAGACAAATAATTAAATCATCGCTTCGTAATTTTTTAAATAACTGAAATTGAGGAAAAAAAGGAGATTTGAGAAAAAAGAAAATTGAGCTTTTTAAAATCCCAACACTTTGTCATTAGTTGGATGATAAAGTGAGACTGAGCCCTAATTTTTTATCGTGTGAGATGTTTGGTCATAGAAATCGACGCACAAAACGGTATAAAACAGGGCCGAACATATCAAGAATATATTTACACAGTATACTGATGAGACCAGGGCTCTCAACCAGTTAAGCTTTTTTCGGTCTCTAACAGGGCGAAAGGGTTCGGATACGGTTCCGGTTCCAACCGATTTGATGTTTTTGCTATTTTAATTTTCAAGGTTTTTTACTCAATGTCACAAGGAACGAACTCAACAATCGAATTTAAATCCTTTTCTTGGAATTAAATCCGGAAAAGAATTAAGGATATTAAATTTGTATTCATTCAAACCGGAAAGCCTTGCTTAATCGTTTAGTGAAATCCCCAGGTCTCTATCGTTCATAGTTGGTTGTTTGATGTAAGTCGGAGATAAAGCTTATTGTTTATTCAAAATTTCAGAAATATTAGGAATATTGATAAACTTCGGTAACCCAAAACGGAAACTTAAAAGAGTTTTAAAAAAAATTACTATACATGAATGATAATTATCTCCTTAATTCGCCCCTAAAACGACAGGTCTGAATTACACTTTCATCATGTTTTAAAAGAGTTTTTATTGAAGGGCCCATTTTTCTCACTTTTGCGCCTTAATTTCTTGGGCATTTCCAGTGCTCCAAATTATTGGTGTCGACCTAGTTTTTTTTTAACTATGTACAGTACAACTAATTTACGTAGTTTAAAATAAAACTAGGTAAAGTACAATAGGGAAAGCTTATGAAAATAAAAAGTTACTAAAAAGCATATCATCGTATTCAGCGTGAAAAACTGAACGGGATTGCCAATCATATTGTGTATCAAATACCTTTCAGTCGGCTGGAAATCGACGTCAACGTCGGTGTGTAACGCACGGTACGCAAAACGGCCCTTCCACCATCTTGACGATTAAGGCAGACATATTTAAGGAATTAGTGCAGCCATACTGTCTTTTGCATTAGCCTTCACATATCCCCATAGGTAAACAAAGGCAATACTTTAGGATGTATGGCTGTTCTAATTTCTGAAATATGTCTGCCTTAATCGTCAAGATGGTTGGAGGGCCGTTTTGAGTACCGTGCGTTACACACCGATGTTGACGTCGATTTTCGGCCAAAATAAATTTATTTCATACACAATATGATTGGCAATTTGGGTCAGTTTTTTACGCTGAACACGATGATATGCTTTTTAGCACTTTTTAATTTTTATTAGCTTTCCCTATTATATTACCTTGAAACTAGGTGAAGTAAAGCTAATTTACCTAGTTAATTTTTGAAACTAGGTAAAGTACTACTAATTTACCTAGTTATTTTTTTAAACTAGGTAACAGGTAACTAACTAGGTAGAAGGCTAATACCTAGTTAACTAAAAAGTAACTCATTTTTATAACTAGGTAATGTTTACTAAGTAGGTAGTTAACTAGGTACAGCTTTACCTAGTTTCCATTTTTAATACCTAGTTTTTTTCCCGTCTACTACCTAGTTTTTCTTTGTAATTACCTAGTTTTTTCATAATTATCTGTCAAGAACTTTTCTTCGGATATTAAATTAACCTATAAGTAAATAAAACACTGAACGCAAACACACGATCTCATACTAATACAGGACACAAAAATACAACATTATACATTTAGCAAATGAGACGGGCACAAAAAGAATAGTAACATTCAGGTCTATGTGTATATAGTGTTTTCAAACTGACGACGTCCTGGTCTGGAATTGGTGATGAACTATTAATTTCTTGCAAAAAATTACCTGGAAATATTAAAAAATATATGTATTTTAGAAAGTAGCCAAGTCAGTTATATAATTTTAAAACATCTGTGTAGTAGCCTACTCAGCAGTAAAATCACAGAAAAAAGAGCTTTGTTCCATCGTGGAACATGATTTACATGACCACGTTTTGCAATATAGAAAATTAGGAACCACTAAACAATAACTAAATAAAAATTGGCGATAAAGTACATCTAAAAGCACAATGATAGATTTACTTACCAAAATGATAACGATGAGGTATATCAACTAAGAAACTTGAGGCGGTTCTCCTTTTCAAAAGATCGTGCTCTTGTAGACTGTCTCACTATAGATTTAAGAAATTGAAACTGAAACTATAGGGCTGTTTACACCCTACCTACGCGTCACTTGACAACGCCGCATTTGGCTAACTGCTTGTGCACGAAATTCAAAAAACAGAATGCCTTCAAGCTCTCTTTTTGAATTTCGTGCAGAAACCGTTATCTGAATGCGGCGTTGTCAAGTGACGCGTAGGTGGGGTGTAAACAGCCCTATATATCTCCCAATAATATGAATATGATTCCCATCCCGTTTAAACCACAGGTAAATCTAATGATAAGCAATGCTCCGCCGTAACAGAGTAATTACAAAGAGTGGAAGTGATTTTCAAGCCAGTTTAATTATGTTTAATTTTGTTCGAGTTGACAAGGTAAAGGATTTTTGGTTGACACGCAAATCCCATACCTTTCAGGCCAATTTTTTTTCCAGCCCCAACTTGAACGCAGAACTACGGATCGCGTTCGGATTTTAACGATACAATTACATCTGCTCAAAAACTTAGCCTGATATCCGATTCGCTTAAATATCGCCACATTTCAACACGAGGGTGCGTACGGGAAGCGAAACTTGTTAAACCCCCAAATGAATCTGATAATTTTACCATGAATAGAAATGAATTAAAAATGGAGATTTTTAAGTATTATTATTCATATGCTTCCAGCTTCCTGTGTTATTTAGACCTCGAAAGGATGGGTTGAAAGTCTACGTGTAAAATTCACTGATTATATAATGTACAATGGAATCCGTTTCTTGTGGCCTTACAGTTGAAAACTACAAATAACTCCATCAATGAGGCATTCGTCGTATAGAACAAAATACAGATAGTTCATTTCCCATACTATTATTTATATTCAATCATGAATGGATTTTCGACACAGATTTCAGTTGGAAGAAAATCTCAATTTAAATAAGCTATCCGCTTTGAAAAGACATCCCAAAACAGAAAATACAAAAAAACCTTATTGCTGAGACCGTTGTTCTTATTACATAATCGTTTTACTGTTTCTACTGAGGGAGATGTACAGATATATGTAGGCCGATAAACGAAATTACGCTATTTATAATACAATTCATTTTCAATTTACCGGTCTGTTTTTAAAATACACAGCAAGTATTGTTGTAACTTGGGATGCTGCTTGACATTGAATTCAATCAATGTATTAAGGTAGTATAATGATTTCAGTATTAGCAAGAAGGCAAAAACAATTATATAGAAGATATGCATGCGTATGCTAATTGCTAATAATCTTCTAAATTTTTTTGTAAAATAATTTGTTACTTCATTTCTTAAACTTAACTATTTATTTTAAATTATTGTAAACATTGAATTAATCGTGAAATATTAATTTTTAAGAATTTATTATTTTTTTTTAACAGATTCATAATTTTTGTGAGTCCCATAATGGATCATAAATTTGTCTTCTTTATTCTTTACAAACAATGATAATATTTTGTCAGTAGGCGTAACTATTTGACATGTAGAATTGTAGACCTTATTTTTAAAAAAAATAACAACTAAATTAAGGACGCAATGGGTGATTCAAATATCCCGCCAATAGAGCGAAACGACACGCGCCCAGTTTATGGCAATTTCCGCGGCATCCAGTAAATGAGAAATGAAACTGTCTGTTTTGTCTTATTTTTCTATATAAAAATTTGGAAGAATTTTAAACGGGATGGGGAAAGAAGGGATTAAAACGCCGTTTAAAACCATGTACTTCGTTAATAATAAGGAATACATTTTTAATTAGATAAGTGTATAATCTATTTCAATCCATTTTTAGAATTTCATACATCAATATTTAAAAGAATACATCGAGTGGTACACATTACACAAGTTCACAAGTAGTACCGTGCATTCCTCATTCAGAAGTATTTGAAATGTTTACTAAGATTTAGATTTAAAAATTTTATTTTCATTTAAGAACACGAATGATACCTTGCTACTGTATTAATAATAACATAAATAAGGGTATATTCGATCTCAATCAATGGTAAATTTTTAAATGGTATAAAAATCAATATCAATTCAATAAATGGCCGTATTCAATTTTTATGAAAATGCAATGAATTCACAATATCTTTCATAGAATAATATTCCATAAAATAATTAAAAAAACAAACACGGAAATTCATGTTGAAAACTCAAATTAAGACGTGTTCCAGCATTAAATTTAGGCTGACATATTTGTTTGATGTTAATATAACATGTTAAGAACTTTCTTTAGTAGTTTTGGTTTGGGAAGGCCCGTTCGGGAAATTTGAATTTTTAAAAGTTACGGAGGTTATCGTTTCCCGAAGGACATATTCTATTTTAATTATTTAAAAAACTAAGATATATACATGGGTAATAAATCTGCATAGTACAGTATGTTCGAGTATGGTGCAAATAAGCCGTTATTTATTGTTACGGTTTCAGAGATTTACGAATTCACTTTGAAAGCTTACAAACCCATAATTGACGAGAGCCTTTTTCTATTAGATTTTTCTATGAGAATTTTCTATTAATACCATAATTGAAGTTGATCAAGGTTTAATAGTTAAAAAATGATGCGAAAATGAAGATTTTTATATGTTGAGCTGGGCAAAATATAATGTTTTTCTATTAAGACTACACACTCTTTCTACGGTTTCTACTGAGGGAAAATGTATTAGTAGGCCGATAAACGAAATATCTATTATAAATTATAACATAAATAGCTGTATTATACTGATTTGAGCATTAGCATAAAGGCAAACACTAATTCTATAAGAGATCTGCATGATTATGCTAATAAACTCATCATGCAATATTTGAAAAAGTTAATTATTTATTTAAAACATTTAAAAAATTAAATTAATCATGATATATTAATTTTTAAATATTTATAATAATCCAATATTTTAAGCAGAGTCATCATTTTTGGAAATTTTCGTGGATCCATGATCAAAGTTTGAAATAAAAAATCAAAGATTCCATCAGTTGACCTAACTGTTAACTAATGAATTCAACAAGCAGATTCGATATTATCGGTTGAATGCTGCGATTTCCAGCTATATCCAAAAATAAAACTATGAAGTATATTTCTTATTTTTCAAATGTTTCCTAAAATAATAACTTATTGTGATGAATTTGGGAGGACGTAGTGGGCGATTCAAATATCCCGCCAGTAGAGCGAAACGGCACGCGCCCAGTTTATGGTAAATCATATTTCGCGGGCATCCGGTAAATGAGAAATGAAACTGCCTGTTTTGAATTTTATTAGAAGGTATTTTATTTAAATATTTAAATAAAAACATACAGTGGTACATCTTAAAGTCATTCGGAAGTATTTAATTCTTACTAACATTTAGTTTAAAAGTTTCATTTTCATTTTGAAAGAAAGCGAATGCTATCTTGCTATTTTAATACAAATACATAAATAGGGATATTCAATCTCAATCAATAGTATAAAAATATCAATTCAATAAATGGTCGCATTATTTTTGTTTATATAATTTTTAAACTAAGTATACTTAAAATTATAAAAATACTCTTAAATTCATTTAAATTTAATATACATATGTTATACATGTATATAGGTATGTAACAATGTAACATACATAATTCACTAGCTAATAAATTGTTGGGTTTTCGTCGTCCAACTGGCTCATTGCTATAGTACCAGGCTCCTGTTAGCAAGATATTTGGTTCGATTATCGGTGTATATACCATGGCTAATTTAATTTAATTACTTATAAATTTCCTTTTAATTAATTTGATCACTTATTTAATTTACTTAAAAACCTAAATTGCTTTACACGTTAGTTTTTATAATTTAAGTGATTTGATTAAACTAATTGACGAAAAAGCGTGGTCGCATTTTATAGTTTAGCCCAAATGTCCCGCCATTAGTGCGAAACGACACGCGCTCAGTTTGTGGGAAATATTTCCGTGGCATCCAGTATAAATGAGAAATGCGACCCGGTCTTATATAAGTAATAAATAATAAAAATAAAACTATAAATAATAGTTTTAATGGTCTTTATATAAATTTGCTTAGATTTTAAACGGACTTAAAGGAAGAAGAGTAGATTATAGAATTTAAAATCTCGTTCTTCACTGATAAGGAATACATTTTAAATTAGCCGAACCTCAAACGTCTTTTAAAATAGTCAAAACGCATTTTATAATCTAAAGAAGAAATGAATTGCTTGATTTATTATTGGTTTATAATTTTCAAACATTTAACCCTCAATTTTAAATTGTGGTTCTTTATTCAAAAAGAGGAAAAAGAAAATAATATTAATTTTGTTTAAACCGAGACGGTTTAATGCTCGATATGAATAAAATAATTCATGCATCGTTATTTAAATGTTCTTCATGGTACATATTTTGCTTTACAGTTTACACGTTAAAGGTTTCTCTTTAGTTACTGCTGAACTGGCGTCAAATATAGCTGCACCAAAGTAACGATGGCATTTCCATTAAGGCAAGCTGTAATCCTCTTCTATCTTTTCCTGATTTCTTCGAAAGAGGTTTCAAGTGCTGACGATCATATTAATAACAACGATGGTCTCCGTGAAGGTAGGAATAAAAAAATATTTACCCGGAATTGTAAAGATAAAAAAAGTCTTACGAATATTTTTTTTTTTACAATTATATGAATTTAAGCAGAATTACGATTCATTCGTCAAGAAATCGGACTCCTCAGAGAAGAGAACCAAAAACAAAACAAAGATATCACAATTTTGCAAGACATAATTCAATTACATAACAAAACCATCAATCAGCATGAGATAACCATCAAAGAACTCGATCAAGAAATGAAAAAATCTTGCAACGGTTGTAAACATAATCATGATTCGTCAGAGAAACACAAACGAAGTAAAAGGCCTGCTAGACTGCTCCCATTACAACTTCTTTTTGACAAAGACGAAGACGACGACACGACGAAGAAGCCCCCGCCGCGTAAATTCTACGGTCCACCAGCCAATTGCTCTGATTTATCTCGATTAGGTTACACTTTGAATGGTTACTACTTGGTACGCAATAGCTATAAAGATACCATGACAAATAACCACTTCAATTCTAGCTATATCAACACTGTTGGCACTATATATTGCGCTTTTAAACAAGAAGGAACGTTCAGTCCCTCTCTATTAGAGCACAAGTTAGCATTATCACCTCACGACATTCTTGAATTAAAGCAAGAAATGGCTCAACTACGGCAGATGGTCAAAATACCTCGTTCATCAGAGTCGTATATTGGTATTTTTATTGACATACTTGTAAATTCACATATATAGTTATGCTTAATTTATCGTTTATTCAAAAGGGACGCCTTATACGAGCACTGTAGTCTGCTTTGCCGTTCAGAAAATCATTTCAAATTGCAATCATCCTACAGAACCTGCAGTCGTTCAATTTGAAGAAGAAGTTCTCAATTTGGGAGATTCGTTCGATATAAATGCAAGTGTCTTCGTCGCTCCAAAGGACGGAATTTACGAGTTCAGTTTCAGTGGTTACAAGAGAGGTGATGACAAGGAGCATGTTCTCAAAGTTTCACTGCGACTCAACGGGAAAGCAGTCGTCAATGCTTTGGCAGAAGGACTCATGGGCAAACATCCTGACAGCCCCGATATCGTCCACAATTTTCACTGCCCAATATCTATGCAATCGATGTTGAAACTGAAAAAAGGGGACCGTATCGACCTCTTCAAAAATCAAGGCAATTTGCAAGTCCACGATTTGCATCGTCCAATTCACTTTAGTGGGAAGCTGCTATTCCACGAAGATAATAAAAACACAAATCAGAAATCGCCTGTCGCGTCTGTTTATTTCGTCGTACAGAAAACGACTGGTTTCAACACTTCTAAGTCAGTCATTCCTTTTGAAGTGGAGAGCCTTAATGAAGGTAAAGCCTTTAATATGAAGAAGAATGCATTCATTGCTCCGGTATCAGGAATTTACGAATTCACTTTGAAAGGTTACAAATCCTTAATCGGCAAGAGTCTTGAAATTTCTCTTCGACTGAACGGCCAAGCTAGGGCCAACTCATATGCTGACTATATACGCTATCACGAATATCACCCTCAATTTTCCATTAATACTATATTAGAAGTTGAGCAAGGGGATGTAGTCGACCTGTATCTTGCAAAGGAACAAATTTTTGACAATATTGACGATAATTATACCACTTTCACTGGCAAGCTCTTATTAATGAATTATCAGCCTAAAATCGGCTTTAGTAATAATATTAATTCATTTGATTCTCCGGCTGTGTTCTTTAATGTACAGAAAACGACCTCATTTTCTGAACGTTTTAAATTAATTCCCTTCGAAAAAGAGGTTTTAAATATCGCTGAAGCTTTCAACATGAGTGAAAACACTTTCATAGCTCCGCGGGATGGAATCTACGAATTTAGTTTTTGGTGTTTTAAAAATGGCTTCTCAGAGAGACAAAGTTCCATCGCCCTTCGTTTAAATGGCAAGTCAGTGACTTATGCATCGGCAGACGCCCCCTCGAATCATGGATTACATACACCCGCTTCTTTGCAATACATATTGAAAATGAAAAAAGGAGATGGTGTTGATCTCTTTTTGGAAAATGGAGAAATTGACGACGACTCCAGCCAATTAACCCATTTTACTGGAAAACTCCTATTTGCGGTCGACAACGGAAAAAAACAAACAATTCTTTAACTTCATACCTAAGAACCCTAAAAATTAATTAAATTATTGTGGTGGAAGTTTTTGATTGGTTGAATTTGAATAAACTTCAACTTTATAAGGGAAATAATTAAGTCAATCTCCTATTAAATCTTATTCAATTATAAAAAGCACTTAAAGATCTGAATAACAAAATACCATAATGGAACAGAGCAATGGATACGTACCAAAATCGGTACTCGTAGAACCACAACACCACCTTATTTTACAACCCGAGAACTCTAATAGCATACTATGAGAGAGTTAAAATAACATTGATAATAATAATAATAATAATAATTTCCTGTCATGCAAAAAGGTGAAAGACCGGGTCGCAAAACCAAAGGCGCTGTTCTTAAACCGGTTCCAATATGTTTGCCGCAACTGTAGTGTTTAACAGTAAATCGTGAGAAAAGAAGAATAATAACCAGCATATCTAATAATAATACACTTAACTACAGCAAATTCAAGTGTATTCCCATCACAGATTCTATTGTATTGACAATAATTGATTTTTAAAAAGCATTAGCTAACAATTCCTCTTTTTTAAAAATCATATTTCGTTTAACCAGAGGCTGTGGGAGTGATGCTAACCGATATTAGCATACCAACTAGAATGGAACTACTACAAACATCAACTTCATTTGCTGTTAGTATATATTGGGCGTTCCACCACCAAATCTTGATCAATTTCTCACCCGATTCGAATTGTGGCATAAGATAATTGACATTAGTCAGTCTTTCATGTATTCCGCGTTTTATTTAGATTTAGTTTACATTACTTCTCAGTTTATAATATTTCAATTGTTCAAAGAATGATGTTACATCATTTTAAAAAAAACTAATATTTATTTATTTCTTTAATAAGCTAAAAAACAATTTAATGAGTCTAATTTCTCCGTATAAGCCAAACTGCTTAAATATTTATTGAAGGGGTCTCTAAACTGTTTAATAAGCCGTATGAAATGTTTTCTATTTTTGTATGGATTGTTAACTAGACCTTGATTTAAAAGGTGAAAGTGTTAAAATGAAACCGGTAAACTATATAAATAATACCAGACCAAATCAACACAATAGGGTAGGTACAGACATTCCTGGTAGTAAATTTAACCAATGCGTGCTAAAAAAAAGTAAACAACCTTTGATTTGGTTCAATATACATAAATTGTTTTAAATTCCAACATTTAAAATAATAACTTCAATTTCCCATCTTATTAAAACGACATTCAAATCCGATGTCATATAATAATTGGTCTTATTATTTCATTATTTAATAATTTTATGTGGGCATACCATTAATAAGTAAAAAGTTAATTAGAAAAGTAATAATACGGTTCAAACACATGTAGGTTATATTGATTTCAGTTCTCAAAAGATTTTACATAGTAGTAATACATAAGATTATAATGCATAGAATAGAACTTATCTTCGGTCGTTATATTTCTTCCCTGTGAAAGGCTCACACACAACATGTGCAGTGACAGAGTCTGGATCCAGTTCTCCATCAGGATTCAAGATGATCAATTTTGGATCTTTGTTTTCAAAGTCATTCTCAAGTCCCACATAAAGGTCCGTCCGAACATTGCAGTCCTTCCCTTTCTGTCTTCCTTTCTCATACTCTGTGATGGACGATTTCAATTTGCCGATGGCTCCATCCAACGAGAATCCCACTTTGAAAAGCGCTTGATAGTCTTTATTATCCCAGCGCGTCTTCGTTTCATTGCCTTGTGGGTTTTCTGCGTGCCATTGGAACACTTTTTCCTTCGATAATACGTCCAAATAGCCTCCAGTCCACACTCTGTCGCCAACAGCGCGAAAGATTTTAAGATAATCTCTGTCCGTCGTTTCTGTCGTCTTCGGGAATTTCAATTCCGAGAATTCCTTCCAGGCTTCATCGAGGGCCTTTTTCAACGGGTTTATCCCCTTATCTTGACTGTCGATGAAAACCAATTGCTGTTTCTGGACCTCACATTCTTTCCTGGCGTCTTCAATCGTGGCAGGGACGGCGTAGATCCAGTACTCCTTACCATCCACTTTCTTGTGTATCTTGGGGTAGAATTTCCCAGGAATTCCTTGTTCTCCGCTGGTATCTTTGGTGTTTGGAGAGGCGCAGGAGAAATGCAACCGGGGAATCGAGCCGACTGGTTGGTTCATCACCTCAACCAGTTCTTTGGCAGTGTAGAGCTCCCAGCAAGCGTTCCCTGTCTTCTCGTAGTTCTTGACAACGTAGACTGTCTCATTCTTCGACTTCTTATCGAGATCATCGTTCCACTTGGTCTTATTCTTATTACAGAATCTCTCAAAACCGTATTCGTTGGGATCTTTTTGGTAAATTCCTACCCAATTCGTCTTATCGTGTTTGAAAGTGACTCCTGTCCACATGAGTTTCTTAGCTGATCCGAAAATATTCTTATCTTGATCTCGAATGTTCTTGTCGAGTTTGGTCTCATCATTCACATTATTGATGTAGATAGCTCCATTCGATTTCGAGTAGGCACTTCGGATTTGACCTGTCGTTCCGTTCACCTGTCGATTGAATCTTATGTGGGTCCGCTTGCAAATGGATAACATCCGGTTGTGAGTCACAAGACCAGAGAATAGACTGAGGCGCCACTTATCCGGGGCAGTAGGATCCGTTGTTTCCACATCTTTCACAAATGAGTAGCTCTGGCGGTCATAGCAGGGGTTGTAGAACACTCCGAAATAGACTCCAACTGCTATTACGGCGGCGATCAAGATGGCGGCAATGCAGTAAATCCAGGTATTTGATCTGCGTCTCTTTTTGCGTCGTGGCTTTGGTGGTGGCTCAATTTCTTCCTCATCGTCGGGAGAATTCTCTTCATTCTCGTCTTCGTCGTCGTTCGGCTCGTCGATCTCTGGCTCGTCGATTTGTTCAACTTCTTCGTCTTCCTCTGGTTCCATATTGATAGAGGTCGACATGATGATGATTCGCACTGAAGGTTGGTTTCAATCTAATAGTATTAGTTGCATTGATATATAGGAATAGGTTCTAAAAAGTGTAATTGCAATACAATAACTCAACTTGAATAAATGTCACTTTAATTTTCAGGAAAAATCCAGTTTATATTTTTTAAATATTTATTCTACCTCGTTTTATTTGGTGGTAATAATTTTGGCATAATGATTAATCGCACACAGAATATAAATAGTCATAATATGTAAATATACCCAAATCTATGTTCAAAGGTATATTTCCATGAAGGTAAGTTGAATAAATTAAATATGAATGATGAACCGTTTGAAAAAAAATTTAGAATTTAAATATATTTATTCACTTTACAGACAATATTTAAAAAATAGTCGAGTAAGTATAAAAATTAAAGAACAAACACTTCCGGAAACTAAAACTAAACATCTTTCAAAGTTTCAATTTTGAATTTCCCGCCTTTTTGTGAAGCGCGCACGATCGACCTGGCAACCCTGCAGTATCTTAAAGCAGACGCTAGCTGAGCGTTCCTAGCTGTCATTCTTCTCTCTTATCTCGATTGAATCTCCTGATATAATTCATTCCACTTCTTTTCCATCTTACATTATATAATTATTCTTTAATTGAATTTCAAAATGAGCAAATGTCGCCAAAATTTCCACGCCGACAGTGAGGCTGCCATCAACAAACAGGTCCAACATTTTCTAAATTATTTTTTAGAATCTAAAATCATTTTTTTCTCTCTTTTTACAGGCCAATATTCATCTTACATCATATTATCAATACTTGGCCTTGGTATATTTAATTTATACAATTTAAATAAGTGTTTATAAGTATTTATGTTTCTATTTTAGGCTGCCTACTATGACCGGGATGATGTTGGCCTGAAGGGCTTCTCAAAGCTCTACACGGATCTGGCTGAGGTGGAGAACAAGCGAGCCCAGAAGCTTGTCGAGTTTCAGCACCTCCGTGGTGGCAGGGTTGTGCTCAATGCTGTCAACACTCCAATCAAGCAGGAGTGGCAGAGCCCGATCTCTTCCGTTGAGTTTGCCCTCAATATGGAGAAGCAAGTCAACCAGGTATATTTCATCCTTGAAAAATGATTATTATTTAGAAACATCAATTTAGATTTACTAGTTTAAATTTTAACTTAATATATTTTTCTAATTTTGCACTTTAAAGTCTTCATGAATTCATTCATAAGTGGAAATTAGGTATAATTACAAATAAATATTTATGAATTAAAATAAAATATTACAAAATATATTGCTGAAGAAATTTAGATTTATGAATTTTTAGATATTTTTTTAATTCAAGTAATAATTTTTATAATTTTAGATTGTAATAGTTCAATAAATTAAAATATATGAATTTAAATATATATATTTAAGTAAAAAATTTGAAAAAATTAGTTTCAATTGTTTTTCTAATTGCTTATTTGAATAATTAGAAATAATAATAATAATAAATAATATAAGAGTTAAAATGGATGGAAAAGAATATTTTAATTTTTCTAAATAAATATAGATATTAAAGAAATTTGAATTAAATAGTTATTTTTTCAATTTAAGAATAAATGGCATTATAATAATAAATTATAATAAATGAATATAAGTGTATTAAATATTTTCTTAAAATTCCAAATTAAACTAGATATCTAGTTCTAAATTTAAAACTTCAACTCATTAATAATACATCAGTTCAAATTAAAATTAAATTTAAAAAATTGTAAAGAGTGTAAAAATTTGAAATAAATAAATTTACGTAATAAAAAAAAATTGAATTATTTTAATTTTATTTTTAGTCCTTGCACGAGACTCATCAGCTGGCTTCGGGCCACAACGACGCCCACATGAGCAATTTCATCGAAGAGGAATTCATTCCAAAGCAGGTGGACATCATCAACAAGTTGGCCAAGTACCACAGCAACCTTCAGCTCGTCGGCGACGGACTGGGCGTCTATGAATTTGACAAAGAGCTTCAATGAGTCAATCACAATAACTAATAAATCAACTATACTTTTTTCTTTCTTTCCTCAAAATTTGGGATCAATATATTTTTTTTTTTTTCCTGGAATTTTGATATTATTTCTGGCTGTCTACTTCAATAAAAAAAAATATTTTTGGGAATTATTTTCATGTAATATAAAATTTTAATTTATTTTTTAATTTATCTAAAATAATTTAGAATTTTTAAAATTTATTTTTGGATTTTATATAATTTTAATTTTAATTAATTAATGCATTTTAAATAGCCAAATTTTGAAATTAAATTTTAAAAATTGTTATTTATTTTCAATTGATTTACAAAATTCAAAGATTATAGATATAATATAAATTTAGCGGAAGTGTGAACAAGCCGTGATAGTCTAGTGGTTAGGACCTTGCGTTGTGGCCGCAATAACCCCGGTTCGAATCCGGGTCACGGCATCGTGTCCATTCGAATAATTTTTATTTCGTAAAACTATTTAATTTCTTTTTAAATGAAGTGTAGGTGAAATATATTGATTTTAAGAGATTTTATTTTATTTTTCTGATTAGATCCCAATAAGTCACAAGGTGTGAATTTAATCAAAAGTAAATAAAATGACGTCAATCAAATTCATAAATTCTTAATGGCTTGATATCCATCGATATATTTGTTTTGGATCTGCTGATGATGACGCACTATATTGCTCGTCGTTAGGCAATCTATTATTCAGCATTGACCGCGAGCTTAATGCGTAGTTACTTGGCGGCAGGTTCAAAAAGTCCATGTAACCAAACTGCGCAGTTGTGAAATGGAACAGCTGATTCACAAAGTCACGCAGCTTAAAAACGTGATATTTTAAAAACTAACTAAACAAAATATGGGCGTCTTATTAATTTCTTTATTTTAAATCACGATATTAAATTAAACTAAACAAAATGCAGACCTTTTATTAATTTCAATCCGTTATGAAATCTTTTTAAACAATTTGATTTTTAAAAAAATCTAGTTACATAAGACCATATTTGATATTCCATTGTTTTAATCACGATATTAAGTAAACCTAAACTTTATATAGATTCTTACTAATATGAATCAAATTTTAATTTTTTTTAATTAAAAAATTCTAGTAACCTAAGTCAATTATGCAAATTATTTTATATTATTCCTAATATGGTCAAAATGTTGTGAAATTCAGTTTCGGGTTATTCTCTTAAAAGTTTTAGTTCATACAGCATACCAATAGAAAGGCAAAAAAAAAAAAAACAACTAAAAAATGAATGACGTTGCACGTGATAAAGTAGTGCACAGTCGGGATGAGTTGGCGCTTTCTATACTCAGCCACATCAGCTAGCAAACAGCGCCGTTACCATGACAACCCAAAGCACACTATATATAGGGCGCCCACTTCCACTCTGAACGTCATTCAAGGCTTGTTCTGCTTCGCCAGTGTGTGAACAAAACAACCTCTCATCTCACTCTAATTTAAAAATCTTTTTTTTTAAATTTCTCTTAATTTCTTTAAAAAAAAACAATTCAAAAATGGTGAGCAAATGCCGTCAGAATTATCACGAGGACGCCGAGGCTGCCATCAACAAGCAGGTAAAAATTCGAATTTAATTGTAAATCCCATTATGAATTATTATATAATATTTTTCACTAATAGATCAATATGGAGTTGACTGCTCACTATCAGTATTTGGCCTTGGTGAGTTTTGAAAATCAGCTGTTATCAACTTTCTCTTAATTAAATATTTTGTAATTTCAGGCTGCCTATTTCGACCGTGATGACATTGCCTTAAAAGGCTTCGCCAAGTTCTACAGGGATTCTGCCAATGAGGAGAACGAGCACGCCCAGAAGCTCATCAAGTACCAGAACCTCCGTGGTGGCCGGGTGGTGCTCACCGCTCTCAACCGCCCTGCTGTCCAGGAGTGGGCTAGCCCCATCGCCTCTATCGAGTTCGCCCTCGCCCTGGAGAAACAGGTTAGCATTCAATAAAAAAAAATTCGGACGAAATAAGAATTCAATATAAATCTACAAAAAAGGGAGAAAAATTTTCAAAATTCAAAAAATTTGCGATTTTTTTTGTCGGATTTTAAAAATGTTGGGTTTGACTACTCTATACGATTTTAAAAATCCCAAAAAGGTGAAAAAAAATCTTGATTTTATGTATTTTTTCAGATTTCTTAAATTCTTTAAAAACTTTATTTGGACTTTGTTTATAAATTTTTCTTAATTTTTTCTTCATTTTCGTGGTTTTTGGAGTTTTTGGAATTTTTCGGAGAACCCCAAAAAATCTTGATTTCATGGATTTTTTTGGTCAGATTTTGTGATTTCTTAAAATTTTATTTTGACTTTTTTTCATAATTTTTTCATAATTTTTTCCTCATTTCCGAGTTGTTGTTTTTTTTTGTTTTTTTTTGCGACAAACCTTTGACCTTAGCTAACGATTTTATTTCTTACAGGTGAACCAGTCCCTGCTGGATGTGCACAAGATCGCTTCGGGCCACAATGACCCCCATCTGACCAATTATCTGGAGGGAGAGTTCCTTGACGAGCAAGTGGAGTCGATTAACAAGCTGGCCAAGTACCATACCCAGCTGCAATTGGTTGGTGATGGACTTGGCATCTTCATGTTCGACAAGGAGCTTCAATAATTCACCATCACAAACCCTTAAGATGTAGTCGATTTTTGAGAAAAAAAGTAGATTTTTGGTCACTTTTTGGGGGTTTATTATGGTTATATTTACACATTCGGACATTCCAGCTGAAATATAAATGGCTGTTTATCTAATCCTCGGCAATACACTCAAAAAATGCTTCACCGCAAGAAATCGTCTATATTTTCTTATTTAATTATATAATATTAATTTACTTTTATTGGAAAATTTCCCAATGGAGGACTTTTACACTTTATGAAACCATAACCAAAAAAAAAATCGAGTAAAAAATCAAAAAAAATTCTCATTAACATGTTCCTATACCTAAAACACGTATTGTCTGAGTTATTCGAGAAAAACCGGAGAGAGTAGGAGGAGTTCTATGAGGAGAAATCAAAAAAAAATATTAAAAAAAAAATAAATGTAAAGATTTGTATCACGTCAATAACTTTTATTTTGAATTAAAGAAAATGTTTTCCCTGATTTAATGAGATTTTTGTTCTATTCTTTGCCATTTCAGTTTTACCAGGGAGCGGTCCTTCACTTTTGGGTCGCCCTGCGGGAATCGTTATTCTATCTATAAAAAAATGTTATGGGAATCGGAAATTAATTCTTATAAAAATAACGGTTCGTAGTAAGCGATTTTTAAAAATAATTGAATTGAAGAAAATATTTTTCTCGATTTAATAATTATTTTTTCAAATTTTTGTGGGTGGGCGGGGGCGTGAGCTGTTACCAGTTATACAGTAACATCTAAAAAATATCCAGTTTAGGTAAAGGGACTTGTAGGATTTTATGGTACTGGTTTTAAAAAGTTAAAAAGTTTCATATTGATTTTCCTGACACTTCAGATTTTTTGAAAAATTAAACCTTATTTTTACAAAATATTTCTTCGCATTTTTTCGAACAAATAAAATTTGTATTTTAAAGGAATGAATATGTTATATGCAGCTACAAACAAAGAAGTCTGCCTCCTATTTAAAACTTAATATTGTTTTATATTTTATAGTTTTTTGTAAAAAATATAAATTTTCCAATACTCTCTCGGATTAAAAAAAAAACATTTTCCCTTCACTATTTTCTGTTTTTTAGATTAAAAAACAAATATGTTTTTGAGTTTTAACAATACAGATTATTTCTTAATTTTCAAAATCTTAAAAACAAAAATATTTTTTCAGATTTGGATTTTTTTCGTATAAGTTTTTACCTAAAATTTCCAAGATTTTAAATTCATTTTATATTCATACATTTTTATGATGTTGAGCGATTTTTCATTGAATGGATAGAATCATAGTGATCTTGTTTACTCTGAAACTATTTTTAAGTATGAAAAGTTGTTATCTTAACCTTAGCAACAAAAAGCTTCAATTCCATATTTCTTCAGTTAATAGTAAATTAGCTTTGTATAAAAAGAATTATTATTTCTTTTTAACTGAAGATAAAAATAATCTTTTAAATTTGATTCAAATTTTTTTTCTCTTGAATGTTAAAACGTTAAATTAATTTTTTTTAAACCATTTTCTTATCACCAATTTTCTTAAAGCCTTTAACTCAAGCATTTATTCCATTTTCATATTAATTTATTTTTATCCGTTCAAATAACACTTAGTACTGATTCCCAGCCAAATAAAAAATCAAAATCAAATAAAAATTGGCCGGAGTTGTGTCACCCGCATATTACCTTGCTTGAATTGAATTAGAAAATATAGACTTATTCCATAATTTATTAAAAGAAACATTTTTTATTATTATTTACAGTTCAAGGAACTTTTGCGCTTAATTGATTATCATAGGTTATTCACGCCGATTTGCAAAACAAATCTTATCAAATAAAGTTTGAATATTAAAACCAACGCGCGCATTATTCCCTGGAAACGTGATCTTGGCTATAAATGAACGAATGATGGACATCTGAATTCACTGCGAAAACAATAATGGGTGAAATGTTTTTAAACGGGCATGGAGCAGTGCTTTCGAGATCACATTCAACATCCTTAATCCAACATACAATATGACTCGTCTCAACATTGCTCTAGTAAATATTACATCACTTAAATTTTGAAAAATTGTAAAAATGTCTTAATATCCTCTTTATTTTTTGTTCTTCTTGTTCTAAAATATTATAGATGTTAATCTTATATTGATGAATTTCTTGATTTGTTTTGACGCCGAACCCCAAACTTATGGGTATTACCCCAGTTGGTATACTGGTTAGTGGTTATGCCCTTAGGCCGCCTCAGAAATTTAGCGTGGTGCTGCAGTAGGTGCCCTTGCCCTTGGACACTGCCAACCCAATGCTGCCTAATTAAACGGGTTGGCGCACGGTCGGCCTTTTTCCAATTTCTCGATTTAGTTCGGTTTCGTCATAAGTGATATGCCTTTATGTGAAACCCTATGAATTTCCCTAAATAATAATAACCAACAACTACAAATACTGCTTGTAAATGTCGCATATTATTAAATTATAGTCGAAAATATACAAATATATATAATTCAAATACGTTTCAACTAGTATAAAAATGGAACTAATACTTCAAAAACGCACTAACCAACTGCAATATTTCTTTGCAAATGGTTACATTATTTATTATTTCAATTAGTTAAACAAAAATTTATAATTTTGGCTACTATATTTGGTAATAAAAAAATATTTATTTACTTGAGGCATTAATTTACTATAAGGTGGTTTTTTTTATTGAAGCAAAAAATCTTCTTTTTTTAAATATTTTGTTTTGGACGTTTTGGGATAATTTTTTAAGAATTCCGTTATTCCCCTCAAATTATTTTAGAAATATAAAAATTGGATTGGATTCAGACTATCTATCTAAAAATGATTCACCGCAACCATTTCTTTAACTGTTTTTATTTAAATATTTAAAGAATTTTTTTCCGCTTGATTTTTCTAATAAGCTTTCATTTTAAAAATTTTCTTTCCAAAAGTAAGCTTTCGATCCTTGTTAAATAAATACATAAATTAAATTAAATTCTATTAGAAAATATAAATTTAGAAAAATAATGCATTATATGAAATTTTGCATTATATTTACGGTTCAAACCCGTATCTTACTATTCTTCTACTATATCTCCTGCTATATCTTTTTAAAATATCTCTTGATATATATCTTTAAAAAATTGCATTTCATATTAAAATTAACACACTCGAACTAATGATAGACATCTGAAAAAACCATTTCTTAAAGAGTTTTTATTTAAACATTGAAAGAAATAATAATTAAAAGATTATCCGACGTTTAAGTTAGATTAGTCCAACACACAAAAATGCAACCAATTCCCTTTTTTAAATTTACATATGCGCGTAATCGAGGGGCAACCGACTCTTTTTTAAATTGTTTCCTTGGGCATAGAAAAGCGTGTAAAACCGAGAAAATGGTCAGAAAAGCAAGAAAAGGTGGTAAAAGCTGGTAAATTTCTTGCTTTTTCAAGAAAAAAATCGGTAAATTTCCCGTTTTTCCAGAAAGTTCTCACCTTTTCTTACTTTTCTAGGCGTTTTCTTGCTTTTCTACGCCCAAGAAAATTAGTAAAAAAAGAGTCGGTTGTCCCTCGCGCATAATACTTTGGAAATAGAGAGATTTTTATAAGACATTATTTTAAAAGATTCTTGACTCGAAATTAGTAATCGCACAAATAATGAGAATGAAAATCCTGCACAGTTAGGCCTACAATGATATATAGTCTGTCTTAATACGTTATTTTTAATTTATTGCATCGTAAGTTCAAAAGGTTGTCGACTCCCATCTTCTAAGCTTTGGCAAAACTTCCATAAGGAATTTTCCAATAATATTTTGTAATTTATTAATGAAACTTTCACAATTCCCCCATTAGATTTTCCACCTTTATTTTTTCCAATAACAATGTATTTGTCATAATTTTTTCGCATTTTCAGATTTTTGAGAATTTCTAAAAAGAAGAAGAAAAAAACCTCGAATAAGAGTCCAAAAATTGTCGATATAAATTTTACGATGTGTATGTTTTCCTCCTTCGGATTTTCCCGTTTTTTTTTGCGGTATGTTACCCCCCTCTTTCAAATTTGTATTATATTTTATATACCTATAAAATGTAAGGATGTTTTTGCCATTTTTCTCATTGACAAATCACTTGTCTGGAAAACAGGCCATATGTGGAAGATATATGTTTTTTGTTATTAAACTTATTTAACTGCATTTTCATATTTTTAAAATTACGTTTATTGAATTGAAAGGACCATTTATATTGTTGAAAAACGAAGAATGTTTTCTTACCTCCACCTGACCTCAACAGTTTTTTTTTTATTAATTTATTTTCTTATTTTTAAACTGAAAAATAATCCACCCGAGACTGCATTTTAAAAATATAGAAGTTATCGTTCAGCATACTGCAAGAAAATATGAATATCACAGGACAATAAATGATTTTGCAAATAAAAAAAAGATAGTTCAATATTATTTGCAAATAGTTTCGACTGGAAAAATTGGAAAAAACAATAATTTAATCATCAATTCTACGGTTGTTTATCCGACCAACCGGCCTTAGTTTAGGCATGATTTTTAAGGTTTCTATATCTAGCTGTTTTTTTTTTTGAAAATTTCGAAATGAATAACATTTAATATTCTCTCTGCGAGCTTCAAAGCTTACACTTTTCTATCCTAAAATTTGTCGAATTTTAAAAGCTTTAAGGAATTATCTATTTAAAGTAGTATACCGTCAACGATATTGTACGATGACGAATAAAATGATCACATTTTATCTAAAATATCTCTATTGTTTTAAACCACAACTAATATGGCTCGTTGGTCTAGGGGTATGATTCTCGCCCCTAGGGGGCGAGAGGTCCTGGGTTCAAATCCCGGACAAGCCCTTAGAAATCCACTTCGTTGAATAATTTGAACGTGGATTTTTTTTCAATACTCCAACTTTAAGAGATATTTTTGTTTGTCTCTTGAAACTTATCACTTCATTTTTTTCATCGACCAGAAAACAAGTTTGGGATTACCCGTTGCATAAGTGATATTGAATAAAATCAATGTGATGATTTTCGATTAAATTACAAATGACACAATATTTAGTTCAATTGCAACTGTTCATCTCCTTAAGATGACGTTGACACTAGCGCCACCAACAATATTTTTTAAAGTACGTTTTAATTAGTTTCATTTAGTTGAACCCAATATTTTAAAACTAAATTGCCAACCAAATTGAAAGAGGAAAATCTGCTTCTTTTTAACCATAATATCCAATTTTAAGAAGTAGAGGTCAGAGCTATACAAAGCTACGTAATATTGTTTAACTATATGATTTTAAAATATGAAAAACATTAGAAAATACGATCATATCTCAACCTAGCTAAATATCTTTAATTGAAAATTACCAATAAGCTATTTTAAAAATGTTGAACGCAGCAAGTCTCATTTTGAAATGTGGATTTCTTAACACTATTCACTATACAGATTATATATATATTTTGAATTTTCAGATCTAAAAGATTTTAAAATTATTGAAAGTTATTTAAACGATATGAAAGTGCACCGACATTTTTATTTTGAAATTTAAAAAATTCTACACTATAAAAAAGAGCTCAAGAGCATCCTTGGTTTAAAAAAACAACATTTAATTAAAACTAATTATAATAGATGATGCCACTTTTATGTTTGAAAATTTAATTTTTTTAAATTTAATTTTGTGCAATCGTAATATTTGGTAAAAAAGAAGGGTATTCATTTATTTTTAAACTGGTACATTCAATCACAACAGTATATCCGAAATAGCCATTGTGTGGTAAAGGCCCAAAAGCCTACTTACTCTAAAAATACAATAATAAAGTTGCAGGTAATGAAATAGAAAGATGCTACTGTACAGAATTATAAAATCGATAAGATTTTAGGAAGGACAAGGTCAACAATGCCAGCAAAGGTACTCACCTTTTCTTTTAATCTGACTAGATTCTAGATTGAGTAATTTTCTAAAAGTTTGAATCTGACTAGACTCCGGTTTCAATAATAAAAAAAAATTGGCGAGTCGATATGGAACGCTTCAGCTGCCAAATTTATTTGTTATTACAGAATTTTTTCTTTTCATATTATCTTATCATTTTTCATTCTATATCATCACTATTTTTATTATTTATCATCACCTTTTCTATTGTATACTATCAACTTTCTTTAAAACCATCGTTTTTAATTAACTAGTTACTTTTTATTATTTTTCAATTTTTATTTTTTTAAATAAAAAATCTTTTTAAAGCAAACGTTACATTTTTGTACATATAGTTTTTGATGATTTTCCATATGTTTCTAAAATCATGTTTGCTTTCGAATATCACCGTCGTACTTTTATTAAAGAAATTAAAATTAAAAACACTGAATGAATAAAATGCTAGATCTATTTCTCCAAAGATCACCCACAACTTAATTATTCATTTGACTAGCAAATAAATTTACAGGCTAATAAATTACTTAATGTATCTTGTTATTAATATCAAGAGAAATGGTAATCAAGAGTAAGAGTAAATCCTACTTGTTTTCTCTCCCAATAACCCTGTAAGCATAGTATAGCTATAAGATATCTTTGAGATAGTTTCAAGTGTTGTTACTATCTTTGGACCTTTTCTCTTATAATATATTCTTAAGATATCCATAAGATATCTTATTTTTGTCGCTAAGTTATTGGTCTAGAGTATAGTCATAGCTTACTTAAATAGCATTTGAATGTCTCAAAGATATCTCATTTTATTGACATAAATCTTAATTTCTCTCAGATATCTCGTTATTTTTCAAAAAAATAAAAATAAAAATAAATTCATGTATACTAGTACGGCTTACGATATAAATACATGTTTGATGTCTTCTATCGTACACCGGCCATAGTTAGGTGGATTAAGCGCCTGGCGTCTCATGCTGAAGGTTAATGGTTCGAATCTCACTGCCGGTACAGTATTTCTGTGACGTGCACGGTAGTGAGGCAGGGAGGGCGGAGAGGGAAGAAATTTTAGTTTTTTTTTAATTTTTTTATTGACTTAAATTTTAAATTATTAAGAGATCTTCAAGTTATCTTATAAGCCACCATATAGACTGTCAATTAGTTATTCATGAGATAACTATGCGATATCTTAAGATTAAAATCCAGTCCAATTCAATTCATCAATAAGATATCTTACAGATACACTCTGCTTACAGGGAAGAGGTTCCGTAGTATTCAATTTATTATTAGCCGTAGTACCCGTAAAGAACAACATGCTTGACTCTTTTTGGTAACCTTGCAGAAAGCTTTCGTATACTTGCATTTTAACTTGGTTTCAAAGCTGCGATAAACAAGCGCGCGCTTGCTTGCGCGTAGCTTGCAAATAGTAAGGGTAGATTCTAAACGTGCTTGCATTAGCTGGATTCTTGCAACCACGAAAAGACCAAGCTTGTAAAAGCTAATCTCAAGTATAAATTAACATTATTAGCGGAAATTATGAGTAGTACGCGCGCACATATAAAATAATTTGAAAATCATTATGAGTAGAAAAGAATTCATGTGAATTTGAACGTTATAAACTTATCATAAGGTATAATGAACTGCAGGTCGCATTCGAATAGTGACCATGAACGTCTAATAATATCACTACATCATAAATCATATAAATAGCTCTCCCGGTAATCAGCAAATTATAATAATAATATATATAATATTATATAATCAACAGCATAACATCTTTTTTGACTAGTTGTAGGCTAAATATGTAGGCTTAAATATGTAATTCGAATAAACTTTTATAATGAAATCAAATGCACACGATACAGCAGCGCATATTGACACATCGCGATAGAGAAATAAAACTATAGCATGAACAATATGTATAAGGCTCTTAAAGCAAATAATGAAAATATTCTATTATCTAGTTGTGCGTTGTATATATTTTAACACTATACTAAAAAAATTAAAGAATAAAAAATATAAATTTGAAAATCGTGTATTCTTCATTAAGAATATGGCAATTAATCGGTCTCAAAGTTATTAACTAAACAGGTGACAACATACTGCTCAACCAATTCGTTATTCATAGAAACAACACATTTTGACACAACATCAGCAAGTTCGTAAGCTGTAAGATTATCTGCTATTCCACACAACTTTGTAGTTTGTCCAGCAAAATATTCAAACTTGGTTTTATCAATGGCTTCTGGAGTAAACGTTTTCTTCGATTCAGTTCCTAGTTTTCGACCCAAGATGAAACTCTGAGGCAGTCCCCAAACTGGAGCTGTATCGAAGTTGATGATATGATCGATAAAAAAGAAGGAACCATCATTCACAAGCGCGCAGCAGTTCAAGCGCTTTGGAGCTAGTGTGTAAGATGAAGTAGTAAAAATGGATTTGGATGTCATGACCTTAAAACGGGAATAATAGGTCGCTTTGCCAAAATTGATTGACGAAGCAGAGTAATCGATTGGGGCGAATTCAGCATATTTTTCACCTAAAAGAAGACTTTTTAGAGAATTTTCTTCTTTCAGGGAAATTTGAGTTGGACCAACGGGGTTCCCTAGAAACTTGTACCTCCCTCCAGCAATTAATAAACCTAAAAATTGAAAAAAAAACCGTAAAAGTTTCGTGAAAGAAATCTGTCGTATAGGTATTAATTAACCTCTCGATTCATCTTCGTCGTCGTTCATTGGTAAGTTGAAATACTCTTTCAGCTGTTGCAATACGTGTGATGGCAATGCTCTCTCTTCAATAAGATCTTCAACTTCACGACGAACATCGATGCGAAGGAGATAATTTTTCGCCATTTGTTCAGCCACTCCTTGACTCCCATGGCCGAGTTTGACGAGTTCGCCATTAAACCACTCTGGTATGAAGGTCGATGTGCTCCAAAGGCAGCCCCAATTAAGAACGGCTCGAGGGAGATGAATTAAGAGGGTTCTAATAAAGTACGGAATACGGAGTACGGAATACGGATTAGGAAAGTACGGAATTTTGGTACGGAAAACGGGTTTATTAAAGTACGGAACCTAAAAGTACGGAAAATTTTATTTTTCTATTTAACTATTAAAGTACGGAATTTTTTTTACGGATTTTTTTCGCTTTGATTGCCATCTAGTATACGTTGCTTATTAGTTGGACAAATCCACTTCTCCAGTTCCACTTCAGTGCTTTAGTGTAAAATATTTAGATTTTGAAAATTATTCTATCTTTCGCTGTGATCGCCATCTGTATCGTTTTTGTGCAATTGGGCTAAACCACTTCCCCATTGTACTAATCTACTATTTTAAAATTACTTTTGGCTTTCGTCGCTATCCCTTAAAGACTTTTGAAGCAATTGGGCAAATCCATTTCCCCAGTTCCACTTTCATGTTTTAGTCCATAATATTTTGATTTGCTTTACCGTCATACTTTTATATTTGAATTGGTAATTTTTTTTCTTTCATAAATAATTACATTCTGTTAATCTTACTCTATTTAAATATTATTTGTTGGAGCCATAATGCCCTATATGATAGCAGATGTGGTGGTTCTTGATTGAAAGTTAAATAATTTCTTTAAGTGCTTTTACTTAGTAAATTAGTACCGTTTAAGGTTCTTCCACATAATTTGGTTTTTAAAAAGTCTACCGTAACATCAAAATCGTTAATTTGGTTGCCACTTCAATACAATATTATATACTGCGCATGGTACTGCACAATGATAAGTTATAGCATACCGAACTTCACGGTTTCTTATCGAACTTGGTAGAATGATATCCCGAACTGTATGGTGCCGTATCATATCGCACTTTATTGTATCTTACAGTATTATGCTAAGGAATGTTTCGTACTACATGGTATCATTTATGATAGCCAATCAAATTACGCGGTATTATATACTGACCTATAGATACAATTGTGTCATATTAAATCGTACTATATGGTATCGTATACTGAACTATATGGTGTCTTATCGTACTATATGATATCATATATTTATATCTAACTACGTTATAAAATACCGCATTATATGGTATCATACCATATCGTACTATATCGTATCGTAGTGTAAGTTATGTGCTTTTATTTAAGAGCTAGTATCGCTCTGGTTATGTTAACTTGGTATCGCCCTGAAACTGCTTGCTTAAAGTTTGCTAGATTTTATGATTTGTATGATAGTTGAATCCAATTTGTTAGAAATTCCTATATATTCATCTCCTACCGGACTACATGGGATCATATACCGTACCGAACTATATGGTGTCATATTGCATGGTGCTATATTGTATCTTACCATACTCTATCGCATCGTACTGTGTGGTATCATACTTGCATACTCAACTGAACTAAAGCATGGTATATCACATACCGAACTAAATGGTGTCGTATCATAATGTACCATGTTGTATCTTTCTATACTTTGTCGTATCGTACTGTGCAATATCATGTATGTATTTCCAATAAAACTAAAGCATTGTATGATATACCGAACTATATGGTACCATATTATATTGTACTGTTGTATGTTGTATTCTCCTGTACCATGTAGTATCATAAATTCGTGTCAAACCAAACTACATTATCAAATACCTCAATATATGTTGCCATATCATATCGTACTAAATCGTATTTTACCGTACTATGTGGCATCGTAGTGTAAAGACTGAAATGGTACTGAAATGGTATTTACTACTTACAAAACTTATCTGTCAATATTAATTGAATAGTTTAGTACCAGCTAAATTTGTGAATTAAAGTTTACCTATTAATTTTGTGAATTAAAGTTGTAATGAATGTGGATTTGCAAAAGAAAATATAGTTGATACCGAACTATGTGGTATCGCACCACATCGTACTATGTTGTATCGTACTGCATGGTGCCACATATTCATATCAGACTGAACCACAGCACGGTATGATATATAGAACTATAATATGTCACATTATATTCCAATTGTATCTAACCGTACTATTTGGTATGTTATCGTTCTATGTGGTATCATATATTCACATTTAACAAAAAAAAACAGCACGGTATCAATTATCATATCGGAACTATGTGGTGTAATAATATATAATATCGTACTATATTGTATACTATCATCCTGTCAATACGTTCCCACCAACGTATCAATCACGGCGGGTGTAGTCCCATAAGCACGTGGGTAGAGCGGCCTTCCAATTTCCTCCCGGAAAAATCGAATTTTCGAGAAGGAATTATATATGATTTTTTCCTACGTCGTGGAAAGCGAACAATGCATGCTAAATAAATTTGGTGTACAGTATCATATCGTATTCTATCGTATTGTGCTGTATGGTAATATATTCATACCAACTTCTTAAAACTTTATTTGTGATATGAAATTGTACTATTTAATACCTTACTGTGCGTACTATATCGTATCGTACTGTATAGTAATATAGTTTGACACCCAACCAAATTAAAGCATGGTATCATATTCCGAACTATGTGGTGTCGTATCATATCTAGGGCTCCTAATCGAATGGTGAATATTCGAATACAATTCACTATTCATGAATAATATTCAAATTCAAATTCAATCATAAGGTCTTCTTATTCAGTCATATTCATTCATCAATGATGGCAATTCATTCGAATGAATGGCTTCAAGTCATGAATTATTCATGAATAATGGCACTTATTTTTCCACAAAAAAGGGTTACTATTTAGGCTTATTTTTCTTAAAAACAGATAATAGCTGGCGCTTTTGGCGTAGTTTTTTGTATTTTCTTTTAGAAAAGTTGTCCACTATTAGGTACTTTCCCGTCGTGCTACATTTGTGCCTCATCTAATATACTGTCATTGCTCACTGAATACGATATTTCGACGGCATCACGACAGCGGTATCAATCATGAGTGTGGTAAAGAAACGGAAGAGGCTGCTAAATGCGGCCCCTAGCGCAGCGAGCGAACGATCCTTCTCCATTGGAAGAGACTTGCTAGGAACCGCTAGAAACTGTTTGCTGCCTAACACCATGCAGATATGTGTCTGTCACCGTTAGTATAGAGGTGGAATCGTGTCAAAAAAAGAAGATTTCGCTCTTTATAATGTGAGGACCATTGATTTGATGGGTTTATCGGCAATCTCACGTCTGGCTCAGCCCATTATCAACCCCACGATTGACAACTTTTTCAGTGGTTTTCGTTAAGTAATGGTTAAAATCAATGGGGTTGTTGACTATTTGTACATAACTTTGAATGATAGCAAGATGCAATAACACTGGCGTCAAGAACAAACAAATTCAATATTTTTGCGGTAAAAAATTTTATTCATGAATATAAGTTGAATATATTCATATTCATTCATCATTCATTCACTCTTACATTATGAATATGACTATTTATTCATTATTTTTTTGTGAATAAATTATTCATTCGAATGGCAAAAAAACCCATGAATTGAATTGATTAGGAGCCCTAATCATATCGTAAATATGATGTAGTAATTCTCCGTACTATTTGGTACGGGAAATATATGATGAATAATTAGAAAATAGCATAATTTTCAATTGACACCAATTAATGGCGTAAGCATTAAAAAAAAAAACACACATATCAAGAAAAACCTTGCAATATGAATTTTTATTTTGGCCATTTATCATTTCACAAATAAAATTGCGATGTGTAATATAAATTAAATGTAAAATGAATGTATAAATACGTAAAAATATATAACATTATCATAACTGAATGACTGTAAATTCATTCGCGTCATTAAAACGAGTCATGAAAACCACGTACAAGATTATCCGGTAGGTGTTCCAAGCGAGAATCCAGGCTCAGTTTTATTACAATTCTTTAAAACGCGACACTAGATGACAGCTTAGGCAAATATTCATTTAATAACTAACAAGAAGATGGTTAAAAGAAATAAAAATATTATACAAATGTAAAACTAGATGGAGATTCAATCAAAACATTTTAGTTTGTTGCTGTGGAGGACCGGAAGTGGAACTAAGAAAGATTTAGTGGATTTAATTATTTCTTTTAAAATTCTATAATGGATAGCGAGCATGAAAGCGAAAAAAATATTCCGTAAAAAGAATTCCGTACTTTACCATGTAAATAAAAAAATAAAATATTCCGTACTTTTAGGTTCCGTACTTTAATAATGCCGTTTTCCGTACCAAAATTCCGTACTTTCCTAATCCGTATTCCGTACTCCGTATTCCGTACTTTATTAGAACCCGAATTAAGAAGTGAACATTGATTCGAATCTCCTCTACGGTATAAAGCAGTTCAAAATCTCTGACGAAATCTCGGAATAGGATCTCGACCTTTTTTACGTCTTCCACAGGGACCCGTTCACGGAGTAACAGATTCATCCCGTAGGCAAGTCTGCAGCAGTGCTGAAAGTAGACGTCTGGAAGCAGGCCCTCCAATATGGGAAAATAGTAAAGAAAGAACGACCGGAACATTGAGGCTTTCCAGGTTGAGAGTTTAGAGATCCCGGCTGTTGAATGGGTCCGTGTCACTTCGTATGGAGGTCTAATTTCACTCAGTCTTTGGTTTATTACAGAGGCTTTATCACCTATGAACCAGTCACTTTTGCGGAACTTGGGAAGAGTCCAGAGGTTTATCAGGAGCTTAAACACACCTTCACAGCAAGAATGGAGATATTCTGGTACTAGACCTTTGATATAATCGAACCCTGTAATGAGAGAAAGGGCTGAAGGTCCTAGAATGCCATTGACCGGCTTCCCAGTCTTGAGAACCTCTTTTAAATCATTGATATGTTGATCAAGAGTTCTTAACGGCGGAGGAATGGAATACGGGTCAAATGGCTCTGGATATACTCGGACACTTCCTCGTCCTTTTGATACGCGCTTCCCTTCCGCTAAACAGAACCCACAGCCAAAGGCACCATTAAAAAGAGTCATTCCGAGTAGTGGGGCACGGGCTACAGAGTCAACTGTGACTACTACAACCTCCACTTTGTACCTTAATAATAAACCGTATAAAAAGAAAATTCATTTTGATGTAAAATTCTTTGGTAGAATACCTGATATTGTTAACATAAAGACCCTCCTTCTTCAGAATATTAAGTTCATCAAAAGATTCTTTCAAAAACTGCTGCATTGGCGGCTTTTTGTTGCCATAATAAATAGCTAAAAGTATAACATAAGATCTCCGTAGTTTGTACCCAAGCTCATTTATTATCCCCATCAAAGGCCAGAAGCTGTACTCGCTGTTCTATATTATTTTGATAAAAAATTAGAATGATGACGATTGATATTCAAGAATTCATATACCTCAAATAATTCTGCTCCGTCAGTGTTAAGTTGCAACGTGATTGTATGATTATCGATCACGCCTTGTTCGCGCAGCGTCCGGTAGCACTCGCCGGTCGTGATGTCACCACGAAAACTGGGATCATCATCCCTCTCCGACGACAACCCGACATTCTGGATGAAATGGACGATTTGCTTTGCGATAGGGAGCTTCAGTACAAAGCATTCTCTACCGGATGAGAACACCGGCTTCCTTTTATGCCCACACGGTTGGTTGGCGATTGGATTCTTTTCTAGTCTATCTAGTACCAAGACTGAGTCACAGTTCTTCTTTCCACATATGTAGAATTTGGATATTTCAGTTTCCAAAGATCGGTATTTAGATAACAAATTATGCACACTGGCCAGTTGTTTGATGTGAGAATTTTCATTCAGCCTAAGCACTCGAAGATGATCCGCCAATGCAGATTTGGTTAATTTGTGTTTCAAATACAACCCAATCGATAATAAAGGTAGGTAAATTGATCGAGGAACAAGCAAAGCCTCCGTGGCAAAAGAATCCTGTAATCCAATAGAAATTATACGTTATATCGATCCGGAGGATAGTTAAAAATTTAAAATTATAATACCTCTTTTAGCAAACTGCTGTTACTTTGATCGATGTCAACTAAGCGAACAGGAGTTTGTGGATGTGAGATTGAATCTTCAAGCTGAATTGGAATGGATTCATCGAAAATACTATTCACATTGGGCGCTACTTTGAACGGTGTTGAAGTCTTCTGCATGATTGTCAAAATTTGAAATGAATTATACTCATGTACAACGACCTGATGATGCGCTTTTTAGTATTGATAATAAATAAACTTACCAACTGGCTTTCTGGAAATGCCAAAAGAGACTCTTCTTCTTGTTGAATCGTAGTAGTGATGTTTAAAATTGGTTCTTTAGTGTTTGATGGAGCGTTTGTCAACTCCTCTTCTTCTTCCTCTGCAATAATGTCATCAACAAAGTCAGCAGCAAATTTCTTTGCTTTCTTATCTCTGGTACGCCAGCAAGCACCTTCTTTCACGCCAATCGACCTCTTTCTTTCAGTCATTTTATCTAGTTTAATATTTGAAATTATTTTCATTAAATAATAAAAATATATATATATATATAAAAGAAATACCTATGAATGTATGGTTGTTGTCTCATTCTCAAAAGTAAACATTCCGCGAAAATATTTTATGACAACATTTGCGTCCGGGTTTGATGAAAAATAAAAAATGCGCGGAATAATTGGAACCCTTGCATATTCTTTGTGCACCAGCAGACGAATCCCGCCTAAATTTCCTAGAAAAGCTATGTGACACACGCGAGTTCTACGTGAAGTTAAAAAAGTAAAGTAATTCATTTTTTAATTTATTGTATTTTCAAATAATTGTATAAATATTAACGACCAGTTCTATAAGATTCTTTTAAATCAATTTCAGCATAAAATATCGTGTACAGGTAAGTTTTTTACTCGTGTCTCCTAAATTACTACTCGACCAGTATGTTTATTGCATTATTATTCCTTTAACTTTCATTATAGAATGAATACTTTGTCTCCTGTGCTCAGAACCTATGGGCTATTTGATTTTGCTGATGGGGACCCTGCAGTGGCTACCCTGAGTTCAATTTCAAAACCAGTTCTCCCAATCGAGGATGATGATGATAGCTCAATCCTGGTCAACTCTTGGATATCGGCAGGAAAGCAGTTGACTATCTGGTAATCATTGTCCAAGAGCCTTTTCTTGATTTCATCATGTTAAAATATTGACTAAAACAGGTGGCCCGACAGCAACAGTAGAAGCAACAGCAGCATGCTTGTGTGCCCTACAGTTTATGATCGATCAAACCCTCCTTCTGACTGTGTCACACGAGTTGGAAAACTGGTTATGATCTCAGGTATATTATACCCTGAAATAGAAAACTAGATATATATTTTTCCTCTGAATTACATTCAATTCATTGTGAGAGCAGATGACAAGGACCTACTCCGAAAAAAGGCTTTGGAAATGGCGAAAGATAAGAGAAAACTGCGTGAATCAGCTCATCGTCTCTCTCCAAATCTTGTCCCCAGTTGTAGAAAGGAACTCTTTGAAAAATCTAGTCCAGAACTACAAGAGGAAACTAGAAATCTGGCCACCCCAATCACGAGCAAGGATTCGCCATCAGCTGATGTGGCTGTCAAGCGAACTTCAAATAATGTAAATTAATTTTTTTCTTCCTTAAAACCTTTATTTTTTGGATATTATTTATGCCGAAATAATTTGATTTTTTAAAAATTTATGGCTATGTTTTATTATTATTATTTTTAAATTAAAAATATTTTTGATTTATTTTTTCATTCACTCTATTTTTAGAAATATTTATTCATCTCATTTTATTATTTTTAATTGATAAAATTTGGAATACCTCAATTGAATAATTTAATGAGATATTTTTAATACATTTTCAATCATAAAATAATTTATAAATTCATAAAATTTTATAGGAAGATGAGATCAAAGAGCTTAAACTCAAAATCCGGAAATTGGAGAATAGTGAAAGAGGACACATTTCAGTAATCGAACAATTGAAAGTTCAGGTCAACGAAAGAGAAATGTCTCTCGACCAAATGGCTAAAGATCTCGCAGAAAAGGAAGATGAGGTCTTTGATTTGAAAGAGCAGATAGAGAAACTGCAGGAGACAAATCAACCTTCTTCTGAAAGTCCAGCTCACCTAGTTCAAGGTGTGTTGCTTAACTATTCCACATTTTAAACCTGCTTACATAATTTTACTCTTTTTAGAATTGAAAAGCGGCCTGTCAACTCTGAAAACCCTGATCGAGACTGCTCAACAGGCTGGCCCATTTAATCCAGCGACTCTTAACACGCCACCATCTTCTCGCCCAGGATCAGCTATCAAAGAAATGGTTGTATAAAATACAATATACCATTACATCAATAAATTAATTTAAATCTGTTTACTTCAACCTCTATTTTAGATCAAACTTAAAGGAGATATTTTGATCTCAAAAGACACCATCGAGTCAGCTGTATCTTCGGCCAAAAGAAGTGGCAACACATCGCGGAGCAAAAACGCGTTCATTAGCAAAATACTTCAATCATATTGGAGTAGAGATGAATTGGCTTCTTTCTGTCTCAGTGGTCAAGCATGTCCGAGCATTCCGGATTCTTCTGCGAAGGAAAAATTCCCCGAAAACTACTTGCAAGCAATTATCCGTAAGACTTGTTTTTTAAAAATAAAAAAATTTTCTTCTTTTAGAAAAAATTAATTTACTTATTTCTCATATTTTTAATCATTTAAATTTATTTAATCATTTGAATTTATTTAAATTTATTTAATCATTTAAATTTATTTAAATTTATTTAATCATTTAATTTATTTAATCATTTAAATTTATTTATTAAATTTTATTGATTAAAAAAAATTATTTTTCAAATAATTTATTGATTTCTCTTTTTTTTCATCTTATTTTTTAAATAGATTTTTCCATGAAACGATGGCCACGTATTCATGAAAATTGCACTTTCAGTGAAGAGGAAATACGGAAATCGGTCACTGCTGCTCTGCTGTGTGCTCACACTTCCGTCCAGAGACAGAAAAAGAAAAACGAACAACCGTCATCAACTGGGAATAAGCGGCAACCGACAGCCGGCAACGGCAAATCCAGTTCTCAGTCACCTGCTGAGAGGAATGATGACGGAAATGCTGATGATCCTGAAGAAGAAATAGATTTGTAGTTGTTGCTCAGCTGATAGCAGATAGTCGTCCTTGCAGTGCTCCAATCTTATATTTTTAATCTAGTGTGGTAAACTTGTCATTCAATGATTCAAACCATTTTAATTTATTGATCAATGTTTTTGCGTATCACGTGTTTTCATCATTATAACCAAGTGGCTTATAATAATTTTTTTTTTATGTTTCCTTTATCCAAGATAATGTATGTGTGTTTTACTCAATAAATACGGATTTCTCTCATTTATTGATCAGAAAATTTTATTCGCGAATTTGGGGATGAATCGCATTTGAAATGCGATATTTATTATGCAATAAGCGGGTCGTGAGGCATTGCAGGATTCTAGCTGGATTGAGTAGAAAAAAATTAAGCTTGACGAAAGCTAGCTGTAGCAGGATTTCAATACCGTCAAGTAAACTATCAACTAAGTTGCAGAGAGCAAGCTAGTACTAGTTATAAAATAGTAAGGTTGAATGAGTGACTTAATAGCTTGCGATGCGAAAGGAAGTGCACGCTGCAAGTAAAAAAGTCCCTTAACTTGCAGTAAGCTTACATCAAGCTATATTTCATGTACGGGTATATCACGAATCCTAGACCTTTACTTGTATCTAGACGCAAGTTACAAAATGAATCCGTGACCCGTTGAAGATTCAGTTTTTTGTGTAAAAGTAGTCAGTTCTGTCTCCCACTTGTGAAATTTCAATTAAGGTGTAACGTTTGCTCCCCTAGTTGAATTCCAAGTAATCAATAAGCCGCCATTTTCTTTGTTTTCATTCACAGCGCAAGGTTAGAGAAAAAAAAAATTTTTTCTCTAGAAATGCGCTGCAGGAAATTCATATTAATTAGGCCGAATTTAGAAAAAAATATCTTACGTAATCGTGTGCCAACACCTGAGAAGCCGTACAGTACGGCTCTGACTAATACCTTTATCCGAGTTACTCAGAGCCATCATTGGTCTGATTCGGTTTTAATACTGTTAATTCACTCTATTTATAGTGAAAGGTAAATCAAAAGCCGAATTTCTCCATTGGAATCGTCGGGAGTCGGCCACAAAGAGGCTCACTTCAATTTTAGCTCGAAGTGGCGATTGAAGAAGCGAAAGAAGCTCTTGAATTCTTTACAGCAGGTAGCAGACATCCAGGCCAAGATCCAACGCAAGCTCACTATTCTTGATCTCTACAAGAAAACGGTTGAAAAGATTACGACTCACATCAAAGAGAAGTACCGTGAGCTGCGCAGAGCAACTGCATTTGCCACAGCTCAAACAGCAGCCAATTCCAACGGCGCTGCCGAAGATGCCCAACCACGTCCTTCAATTTCATCAGCTGCTGAACGAACCGTAGCAAATCAGAGGGGCCACAGCACCTCCAATCACGTACGTTCAATCGCTGCTCAAGGCACAATCCCACGCACCAGTCAGTCGACGGCTGCTCAAGGAGCGGTTCCACGTCGACAACAGCAATCAGCCGGAAATCAAAACAGCAACAAGCTACTATTTGCTATCTTCTGCAATGTGACCGGTGTCTGCCTCTGATCTGGCCGTATACCCAACTCGTATTTTAACTTTCTAAAGGGATTTATAAGGCAGTAGGGATACAATCTCCGCATCCGAGCTTGGCCAATCACGGAAGAAATCATCGCGCAGCAACAGTATCCGGACATCCCGTGCATCAGCGGAACGAAGACGGAGCACCGAGGTTTCCGCATTTCACCAACTTCCAAAGTCATCAGCCAAGGAGTGCAGTAAGCAACTGCCAGCAATCGGCTCGTCATCGTGCTGAACAAAGCAGCAATCAAAATACCGGCAACAACCACCGCAGTCAGAGCGAAGCCGTTATTGGCATCGCTTTCCAAGCAACTCTAAAAGACACCGAGGCGATAATCGAAATAGGAGCGATACTAAAAGCGAAAGCGGATCACCATAGGGATTCCAAGAAACCGTAAACAGTATCGATGGTAAGCTGCCATCCAACAGAATCCTTGACATAATAGGTAGCAGTATCGGCGCCAGGTTCCAAGCAGTTCAACCTGAACGGGCAGACGTGCAAGCCTTACATCAAGACCAGGTTTGCATAAAAGTTGATCGACAGCGGCCATCGGCACGCTGATGATCGATTTTTCGACAGCAAACCACAGCGTCTACCATACGACCTGTTGATCGGAGGTGACTAATACTGGCAAATCGTTGTAAATCAGAATATTTCAAATTTCGAAGATCTACATGCACTTCTATAGATGTTTGAGTACTTTATTAACGGCCCACCAAAGGATTTCCTATGGGTGAGAAGCAGTGTTCATTGTGCTATGTTATGTCAAAGTATGTCATTGACAAGTCTTGATCAACCAGACTGGCAAAGAGAAATCAGCAATGATTCAGCTGAATCGACGGCGGAAGCGTTGGAAGCCAAAGTTGTCACCATGCTTTCAACTATCACACACAAAAATGGATGAGATACATCAGTAGACTTCGATCTGCAATCCTTCTGGAATCTGGAAAGACAAGGCGTAAGTGATAAGTGCGAAGGAGTTGGAAATCTCACAGCTTTGGTCAATACTCGGATTCCATTCATCGACAAGAAGATGGCAGTTTCAGTGCTCTACTTCCATGGACGGGAAATAAATTCAAGTTGCAGAAACACTTTGAATTATGTTCAGGAAGACTCCAATTTCTCTTGGTCAGGCTCAGAAAATATCAAGAGTTGATGCCTTCTTATCATAAAAAAAAAATCATAGATGATGTTGAAAGAGGGTATGTCTAGGTAGCCGATTCAAATTGTAATGGCATCTGCACTTATCTTCGACACCATCCAGTAGTAAAGCCTGAAAGGACGACTAAAAAAGTAACACCTGTTTTCGATAGGTCGGAAACAAAAACAAAGTCATCATCAAGCATAAATCAGTGTTTGTACAAAGAACAAACAACACGTCGGATCTTCTTGCTATGCTACTCCGCTTCTGGATTCCAAAGATAGTCTGGATGGCAGACATCTAAAAGCATTTCATCAAGTTCTGCTTGCACAGGAGTATTTGGAAGTGGTCTTGGGATTTGAAAGTTTATTATATAAAGATTGATCGTTTAAGATTAATCGATTCAAGCTTCATTCTAAGATTTCCTATTTTATCCGATTCACGATTAATCGATAAATAGTCAATTTACAACTTCCAAAATCGAGGAAATGAGAGTGATTACGACTACTAATCGATTTAGGTTTTTGTAATTGTTCACACTTCTTCCCTACATCGCCAACTGATTCGATTCCATCGATTTCTTAAGTAAGGGAAAAAAGCTGGTTTCAGATCAAATAATTCACAAACTAAAATCAAACGAGTTGTTCTTATCTTTTCGAGTCCATTGTTTCAATTAAGGTAAAAAGAGAAAGTCTTGTTGGCTAGAACAACTTCTCCGGCCAGTTGAAGTAGAGATTTCACGGAAGGATCCTCCAAGTCAACTTGAAATTTAATATTATTTTTTTCCTGTAGCCTTCTCTTTTCTCCTCTACAATTGTCACTTGAGACTTTGCAACCCTTTTGATTTTTTTACTTCTTTCCCCTTTCCAACGTCATCATCCAACGACACTTTCGAGTCATTGGATGGTGAAATATTGGAACTGTATTCTTTTAGTAATACAGTTTGTTGTAGGTGGCATTAGTAAAATTGTAAACCTCGAAACTCTTTGAGAAAATGAAAGACAATGAAAAAAGGTTTTAGAGAATTGAATGTGTATAATATATTCGACAATTTCTATTGCAAAGATTAGTGAAAAAATCAAATGAAAGTTAAGTGAAATGAAGTTAAAGTCAAGCGTGATAGAAGCCAACGCAGTGGTCGAAGGGTATTGATTTCTTGGGATAGCAGCGACTTCTGGCAAGAAGGCTTACTTCAGTACCAGGATCCATCTAGAATTGGAATAAATTTCTCACTTTAATTGAGCAGCATTTGTCCTTCTGTGTAGTCTCGCTAACAATTTCGTGCCCGAGTGACAATCTAAACTATACTTGTAACCTCTAATAGTTCAATGATCATTTTTTAAAGACAATAATTCTGTCCACCCCCCCCCCCCTCTTCTTGATTAAAAAAAACGAAGTTAGCATATCTAATAAAATTTTTCATAAATAAAGCGGATTTTGAATTGAAACTTAAACTTTATTTTTGATTAATTCAGTAAACTTTTTGTATTTTAGCTTTTTATCGAATTTTTTCCCAAGTGAATGAAGATATGAACGAGACCAGAATTTATTTATTTACTTATCTTGTGGGAAACAATTCGAAAAATATTATAAATGAATAAAGTTTTTGTTTAAATTTTGACAGTTTCATTGTTTTATTTAACTTATACCAGTATCCTCAAATTCTCCTGAAGACTATCTAACTTGATTCCAGCCCATCATATGAAAATTGACAAAATTTAGTTGATATCGCGCTCAACAAGCGGTGTTCCCTACTACAGATTTCTTACCTGTCGCAGGTACGATGATCAGTAAGCAGGGCCTTTTACATTTCAATAAGTGGCGTAACATACTCTAAAAACTGAATATGTTATCAAAAAGTCTTCAAGAGTAAGTTATTGGGTGAGATACTGACAAAGTCTTTGATATTCCCTAGTTGAATTACCTCCGACCACTACTTTGAGGGCAGCAAGAGTATAACGGCACGCAAGTAGAATTTGGGTCGTGTGTAAAGCCACAGTACAAAGATCTCTTCTTTTTAAAGGTATACTCCCCAGAATTTGTGAGAAAATTAGGTAGGATTTCCCGGCACCGGTGATGCAAACATTCACAATTCGCATTCAACTCGCTGACCCCAAACCAGGCGTGACCAACGCAAAGTAACGGCTAGATCCACCATGTCACCATGTCTTATTTATAATTTCATCTTTCTTTATAGTTTGTGACAGTCAAACTGAACCTTATCCAACAACTTCGTCACTTCTCGATCGAATGAGCCCAAATGAGATTCCCCATGAGTTATTGATTTTTTTTACACTTCAACACCATCTTTTAGCTGTTTGTTGTAATCTCCAGAAGATAAAATGACTGAATTTCAATCTATATCTCGCGTCTCTTCAACATCAAATGTTGATCCTTTTGAAGACAATAATTTTATTAATTTAATAATTTAATTAATAATTTAATTAAATTTGTTAAAATAAACATTTCATTATCGAGTAAAAAGAATAAAGTTAAGGTAATTAGGAATGCATCTCGTTAAAAAATCTGGTACTGTAAAAGTCGAGTCTCAATGACATTTGAAGTTTCAAGAGGGCAAGGAAAAGAGAATTCGTACCGTTGCTTCTAGGATAACGCACGCTTACCTGTTAATTAAAACAAAGCCAAATAACTGGGAATGCCTGTTGTAAACAAGATAAGCAAAGTCGCTTCCCCATTGATTCGGATACCTTAATTATATTTTACACAGAAAAATCTCAAACCAAACTTCTATCAATTTTTTCATATTTGTAAGTATTTTTTAGAAGCTTGTCTCTTATGCTTACATTTTACATAACTTTTTCAGGAAATGTCCTAAGCTGGTAGATTTGGTACTTTCAAGAGTTCCGTTCCGCTTGCTTCCTATTCCAATTCAGGATGATGACGATATTATTCTTAACAATTCAACAACGAGGGCCTTTTCCGCAATTAAAATAGTTCATTTTCGTAGCCTTCCCGCTTTTTCGTGCATACCATTGGTCATATTTAATCATGACCCCTCTTGATAAGCAGTTTCAATTGACAACCATTAATCATCTACTAACGACACATCGCCATCGAGCTGTGAGAGTCCTCATTCATTAAGATGGTAAGATTGCAATAAACTCCATATACAATTATTATAACAAGGAGAGTAAAGTAATATATTATCACCTGATCGTAGACGATATCAGCTTATATCTCCAAGGAGTTAGTGATCACTTGGCAATTGCTATGCAACTTTTCTTCAATTAGCTGAATAGTGTTGAACTTTTTAAGCTGATGGCCCAAGGACTGAGAATTAAATGCCATCGTGTTATCCAACACAGATTAGCGAATCGATATAATTTTCAAATCATTATAATAAAAATGCTGCTCGCAAAGAAGTGAATAACTCGAACCCACCCCCAAATCTTGCATTCCATAAAATTGAACCTTTGGATAACGGACCAAAATTAGATAAAAAAAGATATATATGCGGTGTGTGTTGTGTCAGCATCATGTATATTTTCATACACCATGAAGTATGGAACAACCCAGCTTATTCCCGTAAGAGCCCATGCAATCTAACAGAAAACGCAGAAAAAGTGGAATTAATGTATGAGCTAGATTTTTCAGACTTTTTTATAGGTAAATAATAGATCAAGCTACAATATACTCAAAAGACGGGACAAAATATGAATGACCGCAGAAAGAGATTAGAAGGCGGAGGTATTAAAAACCATTACGACGGGCTGTGTTATCTTACAGACAAACACCTTTTCCTCCCTGACTTTTTTGTGAATGGGCTATTATACAATCGGTACAGGAAAAAAATCGCCCTTTTTTGAGTCTATTCAGAGGACAATGCGGCACTTAAATCTTAATCCTTAACTATTATCGCATCTCATGTTTTGCGCATTTCCGTACATATAGCTCTTTCTAATACTGATTTTATTCAATAAAAAATGAACTTCCATTTTCCAAACGCTATTTTAAAATTTATAAAACAACCAAGGAAGAGATGAAGTGTAATGAAATACAATAAAAGATGAGAGAAGGAAAGGTTGATTAAACTGGTTGGTTCGTCTTTCGTCTAGGTTTCTCAAGGTAGACCTCACACTCTAAGGACTGCCCCATCATCGCCTACCTCATAATGGAGGAAAGCGAAGGTGAAGCCAAGTGAGACCCTGAACTGGTCCTGCCCACGAATCTTTTCCTCCCCCCGCTTTGTTTTGAGGGAAACATTTCCATGGATTCCTTTACGTGAAAATTAAGCTCTTCCTTTGATTTGAAAATTGGATCCATTTTCTTTTTGTATGTAATGCAGGATTACCCAAAAGAACTTCAGAACTCAGATGGATTCAAAAACAGAGTTGCAACGGAAAAAATGTTATGCCGCATGAGCTGTACTTGCCGACTTCCATTTTACAATCGCTATTTTAAAAAATATAAATCACGAAAGAAGAGATATAGTGTTTTCAGATATTGTTGATGACGACTTAAAACTTTGGGCGTTTTCCAATGGCCAGATTTTACAGAGATTTCGGTCTAAAAATCTACTCCAGATATTTTTTGAAATATCTTGCCAAACATCCAGAGCAGATTTTTCGAATTTTTCTCTTTTTCATTGGAACAACTTTTCCAATACTCCCGTACATTCGGTATTACCTTTGATGTCTCCTTGACGGATCTGAGAAAAATCTGTCGGCCATTGGAACAACACTGTTTTCCCATTGGAACAATTTTTCAAAATTTACTCTGGATGTGCAAAATCTCTTGAAAATCTCGCCATTGGAAAACGCTATTAATGATTATACTAAATCAATACAGGTGATATTTCCAGATTTCAATAGCAGAAGTAATTGATGAACTGATTGATTAAAGATCCATTTTATTTTTAAGTTTTTTTTAAAATCCGTTATCTATTTTAAGAATTTTAACTAGAAAAGCAGATATTCTATTCATCGACTCCCAAAATAAGTTAATTTTACAATTCCAATCGCTCTCTTCTTCTTTTGATTGCCCGTTATTACTTATTAGGACACTCGGGATCTATGATCCAAAAGCTGCCAACAGTCCTTAAATACCGGCGATCCTTCTAAAAAATCACAGCCTTCTATCAATTTTTTTCTAACATATTTATGTTTGGATATAAACTCTCTTTATAATTATGGTGTTTATTCATCAGGAATTCTCTCGTTCACGATATATGTACCAGACTTCTGATATAAAAATGGAAAGTTCACAAAAGATATCTACGAAGGACATCGATGAAAAAAGCACCTGGAAGCACTGGGAGCAGAAACTGTGGCCAGTTCCTGATAAGCAGCTTACCAGATCAGCGTTTTTCAGTCTGGTCGGTTGCGATGGGAATCATAAGGGGTGTGGCGGTATCTTTAATGATTCTCAAAATCAATTCGCTTTTAGCTTGATGGGCATCACAAAGCTCATTTTTATGACAATAACTACCAATATATTCGGGTACAAAATAATAAAATAAGTTTAATTTTTTTTTTAAATCAAGTGTTCTTCAATGGCTTAGAGTTAATAAGTATTCCCCTGAAAAACCAATATTTTCTAGCATAATTATCAAGAAAATGCAGTCGTTTATAACAGTTAATTGGCAAATAAGAGGGCACAGTAGTTTAGTCTTATAAGTATTCCCTAAGAAACACAATGTTTTTATCATAGTTTTAAGAAATTTAAGTGATTTTATTACAGTACATTTTCAAAAAGGGCACTGTAGTACGACGGAGATTTGTGTATCAAAAGAAACACGACTCTTTTAGGAAAAATTTAAAGCAAAAGTTCTCCAAATTCTCTAACTCCACCCTTACCCCTTGCAAAAAAATAAAAATTATTACTTCCATCGCACTGCAACTTCATTTCACTGCAAACTCTGGTTTAGAGCCTTATTGTTGACTTCTTAAGTTACATGATGCCTTTTTGCATCATGCTTCATTGAAGAAAAAATTATATTTCGTACCATATATGAGTAACCAGGAAAAAAAAATAGGAAAAAGATTTCAGACTTTTACTATATTCAGAAACAAAAGACGGCAATGAGAGATCAGAAGCAATGTTTAAATATCTCATTCAAGGACATTGAAGTAAAAAAAGTGAAACCCACTTTTCATTTTTGAGATAAATGGCATGCCAGGAAAAAAATGAAAACAGCTCCTAACGAAATCAACAATAAGAAAGAGTGTCTAATTTTTTGTAAACCTTAATTTTCTTTTTAGGGTATTTCTTTACGCAATCTTTTTTATTTAAAAAGCCATAAAAATAAAATTCTTAAATTATAATGGCATATTTCCACCGATTTCATCGTTACCTTGACATTAAAACTTAACCATTGTATGTGGGGGTTTTTCTCGTTACCATAAATCATGTAGGTTATCTTTTACATCAACGCCCACAGCCATGGAATCCCCCCTTTTTTGGAAATGAACCGTTTAAGTGGCAAAGATCATCATAATGATCGAGAAGGACTACACTGAATGAGTCTAAAAGTTCTCAACCAGGATCTTGACGTTTCTTCCAAAATATTTGACGGTATTCGTTTCAGTTTTTCAAAACGAGAGAGAATGGTTGGTGACATAAGTTATTGTTCAATGCCGAGTCGGTAGATACTAAACATAAAGCTATGCAATTAAATACACAAGTTTCATCATAGTTCTTTCTCCATAAATTAGATTCGGTGAGTTGGACAAAAAAAAAGAATCAAACAGGCCGTGTTTTCGGTAATCTCCATCAGGATAGGGTCAAGTACATTTTCAGAAAAATGTAATGTTATATACGCTTCATTTTCTTTACACTTTAATAAATAAAAGGCATAAAAATCTCTATAGATGACCAAACGACTTCTTTTGAAACAATATCTTCTCCTTTTTTACATTTAAATTTCCATGAAGGTGCAATTTTTCTGTGATGTTCAGAAGATGTTAAGAATTTCTTTCTTTAAACGGTTAGATTAATTTAGACCATAAATCATAATAATGAGTTGTGAAGGAATGGTGAGATAACATCACAAATAATAACATCAAATGAATATATACAATTTCATATAATAAGAAATAAGGTAAACGGCAAGTTATCTAAAATATGAAAAAAATATTTTTTTTTGTAAGCCACAGAAATAATTCTTATGTTTTCATGGTAAATTTTAAAATTGGTTGGGCTCATTACTGAATACCTCCCTTTTATGTCTATAAATTTCCTCAGTGGAGTGTAAAATTCAAGATTTTCATCAATAAACCCTCCGAAAAGCAAATAAAAAGGATGCTGAGGATTGAGTGGATTATTATACTATCTTACAAAAATTGGATTTAGTTTTTCAAGGACTCAAAACTCATCAAGGACATGGAAACTAAACGCGTAACACGTTTTAATTATTTAAAGATTTGTGACACTTGGTCTAAGATTCAGCCCCAAATCAACTACCAACAGCCAAACAACAAGATTTCGAGTCCTCCGTCATCTGGATACCTCCACCACCAGCAACTCCTGTTAAGAACGTTACCAAGCGTAAGGGCCATCTTAGGAGTAAAGATTTAAACGAGGGCTCTCAACTTTCCGCTCCAGCCTCATCCAAATGGACCAGAATGGACCCACCTTTCTTCTGGATTCCTCCACAACCAGCAACGTCTGTTAACAGTGAAAACGGTAAGACTATCAGAAGCATTAAGATTCAAACCAGGGCTCTTAACTTTCAGCTCCAACTTCAGCCAAACCGCTTAAACTAGACTCAACCGTAATTTCTCCACCACCACCAACTCTTGACCCGTCTTGTATGTCGTGTAGTCTTTCTCCGTTAGTCAATCCAACAAATTCACCAGTACGGAGTCATCTTACAGCCATCGAACCATTCAGTTTTCTAGACTCCTCCACCACCACCCAATCCTGACTCATCCGCCATGTCATGGAGTTTCGTTCTGCTACTTCAACCATTCCATCAAAGTTCGGAGTCAAAATGCCGACCAACCATCAAGTGAAGATTATGAAATTACCAGACAGTCGTTACGATGCTTGATATCAAAGTCAGAAACTTTTTTAGAAGGAGCATTTGGAAAGGTTGTCAAGGCCACTGATTCCAAAGAGAAGACCAAGTTGTGTCAAAGCTTTTTCCGGGAAGAAGTCGACTACTGTACGAAAAAAATTTACTGAGCATATCCCTACAGAGATCCATCTACTAATGAAATTCCAGAATCTCAACATCGCCCGACTACTTTTTGCATTCAGAATTCCAACGAACAACCAGTCTTCAAGATCCCTCCACCACCACCCACTCCTGACTCATCCGCCATGCCATGGAGTCTCTTTCCACCAGTCGTGTTGGGAGTTAACACTCTGACCAACCATCAAGTGAAAATTATGATCGAAACTACCCGAGAGTCGTTACGATGCTTGATAACAAAATCAGAAAGTTTTTAAGAAGGAGCATTTGGAAAGGTTGCCAATGCCACTGATTAAAAAAAAAGTTGTTGTCAAAACCTATTTCCGGAACAAAGTGGACCACTGGACAAAAAACCCTACACCCTACACCGATCCATCTGCTCATGAACTTGCAGTATCTCAATATCGCCCCAATACTTTCTGAATTCAGATTGGAGAACAAACTTCCATGTTGTGATGTCCAGAACCAAAGGAAAGGACGTCAGCCACTACCTCCCGGAGAAACGGGATCCACCTATCCGCTTTATAGCTCGTGAAATGGCAAAAAACTTAATTCCTTCACGACTGTCCACCAAGACTTACTGGGCAACGACATCGTTTCCAGAAATCCACTCCGTGTCACATCATCGACATCAACATCTCCAAAATCTACAACAAGGGATGAAAAGATTTCACCGTCACTGGCGGGACTCATGGTTACCATTTGCGAGAACTACTACATAAAAAAAATCGAGGCGGACATCTACAGCTATGGAGAATCCATCTTAAAGATGTTTTTCTACAGAAACCAAACACCATTTCCCCAAAACATTCATCCCGCTCACCCGTTCTTTCCTTCCATGAAGGCCATAATCGAAAACAACGACAAGCGGCAGTATTACTCATTCCTTAATTTTCTCCAGGAAATATTGTTTGAGTATGGCCGTTGGATCATGGGAACGATTCTTTCCTCTGATCGAGTCCATTTAGTCCATTTAGTTTTCTAGATCTGGTTTTCCAATAGGTAAGCCTAATTTATTGTTAAATAAACTTGAAAACACTTTTTAAAAAAGGTAAAAAAAATTTAAGTTCGTGAAGGGAAACAAAAAAACTACATCCCAAAAACGTCAGCGCCATCTGCTGGTCAAAATTAACAATCGATAGTTATTTTTCAAACTGGACGACCCTGGTCGGTTACACATCAATACGTAGAGCCATGCTTTTGCCATGCTTCATGCTGGCTGCGTTTTGTTTTATTTTTTTCCCCCGAAAAATTATTTCTTCCTTCAGATCCATGTTTTCTAGTGTTCTAGCTCTGTTAAATGTTTACAAATTACTGTTTCAGAGTGATTTTATCACATTGATCTTTTCTGTCTTTAAAGCGTACATGAGCCTGGCGAAATGTTATTCCAAAGCCAGGACTGAAGCCTAGTTCTGGATATTTTGACAACAATCTCTCTCTAAAATCCCAATGTTACACTATCTTTAAAAGACCCTGAACTATTTTTAGACGAAAAGCCGATATTGTAATTTTGAAAAAATAGGGTTACTTAGCCAGAAAAATTAAAAAAAATTCAAAGCCGTTACGCCAGGTCTAAATATTATTCTTAAAATCAGAATTTTGGCCCGGTTTTTTTTTCTCTGCATTTAAAATACAATATGTTGAGGCCAATTGAAATTTAAAAAAATATTGATGAATTTTGCAGCATCCTACGAGGCTACTTATTCTGGTGAGAAAAGGTTTTAATTCTCTCTTGTTTATAGTTTTGTAGTACACTGTTTAAAATCTTTCTCTCTGTTCAAGAACTTAAACCCTCGAAATTTAGCCTAGAAAGAGGTATTGATAGTGGAGGGTTCTTTAGCTCGATATTAGATGGTTTTTAGCCATTAAAACGAAGCATAGAAAAATACGACCGGAAGGATTCGAACTTGGATTCTCAGAACTCAGAAATCAGACGCTTTACCATCTGAGCCATACCGACACATTTATTCGACTCATTACTTTACATAAAGATTCAGTACATATAGAGTTGCCCTTGCCTATATTTAAGTTTATTTCAAAAAGCTAGATTTTTTCTAAGTTCAGAATGGAAATCAAACCCCAAAATAATAACTTCCGAATCGTGTTCCGCATACTTACTATAGCTCATTTGGTAGAGGGGTCGAAACATAATTAAAAAGTCGAAATATAATAAGAGGTCGTGAGTTCGAATCTGCCGATATTTTAAAATTTTTGAAATCTACCTTCAGATCTACCTAAACCCTCGGTTTTCAAGGGCTTATTTTGAAAACCAAAACCACATCTTGCTTTTCAAGTTCTTTGAATACTCGATCATTTGAAAAATTGTTAACAGTGTACATTTTTTTAAATTTAAAATTAGATACTTATACTGGTTAAACTGATTAAAACCAAACAAATGGGATATAGAAAAATCGCAAATTTTTCACAGATAATTTTTATAGAAAGTGCGGCGAAATAAAAAAATCCGCCGATCTAATAGGGCCGAAAAACAGTTTTAGTCCAACAAAAGCCTATAGATGGACATACCACTCAGGGTTTCCTGCCATTTTTAGCCACGCCTCGTTTTTCAAGGGGGTGCAGCTTCGGCCGACTTTGAGCATGAATAAATCGGTCAATTCACGTTGCTAATACTGGAACCTATACATATTTTGCATCAACAATTTTCTAGATTTTATGATACAGTACCGGCCCGGTTATAAGACCACTTGCTTATAAGACCACTTGCTTATAAGACCACTTGCTTATAAGACCATTGCAGTTATAAGACCGCTTTTTCCTCGCACAGTTTTTTGGGACGAAATAGTCATTTTCAAAATATTACGGGTTTTGGGTTCAAGTTCGGCAAATGATGTTTTTACTTTTTCAGGGTAAAAAAATGTGACATCTACAGTATCTCAAGCACTGCGATTCATTTTGGGCAAAGAGGAGAAAATATACATTTTAAACAACTAAATATACTGAAAATGGCATTTTTCTATATTACTATGATCAATTTAAAGAACATAAGTATGTGAACACTATTGAAGAAAAATTAGTTATCCCAATTTTTCTTCCCCTTCCTCCTTGTGCCATTCTATCATGTCGGGGATAAACAAAGTTTTTATTCTATTGCACTGTTGTTTGATTAGGACTTCTGTTTAGGCAATCACGATATCATCCGGTGGGTTATTTTGAAGCTAGATTAAGATTTTTGAATATTCAACGACGTTGTGATGCGGTAGTTGATTTTGCAGCTAAATCTGGGTTTTTATTTTTCCAGCTACATTGTTATCGTGGTGCTGTTTCCGAAGGTGTTTTTTTTGGACGATTGTGTTTTCTTTCTTAATAAACTTGCCAAAGATTGATTCCATTGGTGTAAAAAAAACATTTTGTTCTTAAGGTTGATCTTTCCTTCTAAAAGAAACTAAAAATGATTTTTTGTAAATCGGATCTCTAATTTTTGTTGTGGGATCAATGTAAGAAATTCTTTAGTTAGCAAGGAACATTTTTGTTTATGTATCTAATTGGTATAAATGTAAATTATCACAACTTTCATCAATGGTGGATGTTTTTCTTTGTAATTGTTGAGTTTATCTCTTAATAAGACTAAGACATGCAAAAAATTTCATTAATATTCAAAAATAACATTAAAAACATTAAGGTAAATCTAAATTCCAGATAGCTGAAATGACTGTAAAAAGGTGGATGAATGCTCAATCGTAATTAAGAAAAGGATATTTCACCGATAATTTTATATAGTGTTTCTTAACCGATTTGGTTGAGAATAGCTAGATTAGCGGGAAGTTTTTCATTGATTTAGCTAAAAAAATGCAAAATCGTATTTCCAGAAATTCATCACCAATTAATTATAATTTTTTTTACAAAATCTAATTGAAAACTTAAAATAAATAAATAAATAAATAAAAAAGGCAGTATTTAAAAAAATAGAATAAAAAAAACATTTAAGGAGTACTCTGGTACTGAACACAGACTCTTCCGATTCTATGCGTTCCTTGGATATTTCACTCATAAGACCATTCACTTATAAGACCGCGCACAAAGTGGTCTTATAACCGGGCCGGCACTGTACTTTAAACTCAAAAATGAATTTTTCATCGTAATTCCCTATCATTCAAGTTAAAATACCTTGATTTTTTGTAAGATTAATTTTTTCAAATGTTATTCTGATAATATCCCAAGTCACGGAGGTCAGCAAAAAATAATAAATTTCGTTCGTTAATCATCTCTATTGATTTTGGAGACGATGATGACGTACTATAGCTCGTCATTAGGAAATTATCCGAATGGGTTCGTAGATACATATCATGGCAGAAGGTTCAACGCATTCCATGTGAGTAAATGCGGACAGTTGTGAAATATAAACATCTGATTCACAAAGTCATGCCACGAAGAAAAGCGTTTTTTCCAGATTGCCTATTTTGTCTGTATAAAAAAGATTCAACTCATAAAATATACGGCGCTAATTTTTTAATCAATCAATATGTATTATTTCTATACTTCATAAATAATGAAAAATGCTGTAGATTACTACTGTACAGTACTTGAGTTAAGTATTCTTGTTGGATCAGTACTGCATCACTGAAGCTTAATAAGATAACGATATAGTACTAGATTATATTAACAGCATAACAGAAGTATACAATCATCAGTACATAAGTAAAATGAAAGCGTGTCCAATTTAATTTTAAACATTAATGTTAAATCTATTCAGCTGTGGCTATATATTTTTTAATGTAGACCATTAAAAAGTTTTTACAGAGCTTTTATAATCTCGGCGAGCTTACAAACATTCTTTGCTATCATTTTCCTCCCGTAAAAAATGAAAATGAAAATGAAAATACACGAAAAAAATTCACGAAATGATAGAACATTTATGATTGAAACTAGTATATATCGCGATTTAAATAGGCATCAAGTCACAGTTTTATACTTGAAACCTAGTCAATTTTACCTATCAGAGAAATTATTAAAGAATAATTAGGAACAGCTTGTAAATTTACTTTATTAAAAAGTCACTAGAAATTTAAAAAAATATTTTTTTTTAATTGAAATTTATAATGGGTACCTAGCTCAAAACTTCAGTCAGTGCTCTAAAAAACTAAATAATAATTTAAAACTAAATACATGATACTGAAGTACGTCAATATTAATTAAGTTTTTTTTATATATTTAGAATTTGAAAAAAAATGTTTTTGACCCTATCATTTAGTTATACAGTACGAAAAACAAATTCATGTTTAAAAATATTTGTGTATAACCATTAACCATGTATGAAACTCTGAGGCAGTAAATCGCTTTGAGCAAATCCTTTAATATAATTTTAGTTTAAAGGTCGTTAGGTATATGCTCATAATACTTAGGGATAATCAAAAACATGGTTATTAAAACATCGATAACATTGTTGTTTGAAGATTAGGACTCGCTCCCCTGTAGTTAGGCAATACATTATATTCATTATTCAATGAACTGGTGCGTGATAAATTGCAGGTTCACGCAGTCCACCCATCTGCGCAGTTGTGAAAAATCTAAGTATTCAACAAAGTCACGTAGCCTAAAAACGCGGGTCTATTAGACTATTAAAAAGAGCATCATTGGTTTCAAATTCAACATTCTTTTTAACCCAAATACAATAGAAACATCTACTTGTAAGCTTGAAAACATATGATTTTAATCAAGCTTTATAAATAGCTTAAAACGTAAAATGTATAATGACGCTGAGAATGAACTCGACGGCTCGGCCAGATTATTATTTATTCTGTGACGCATCCCACGTAGTGCATAGTCAAGATGAGTCGGCACTTTCCAGCCTGTATTGCAATAGAAACATCTTGGTGGGTGGGTAAGTGTGTTGGTGGTTACCATGACAAGCAAACAATAGGCATTCTGAGACTATATAAAAGGGGCGCATTTCTGATCCGAACGTCATTCAAGGCTTGTTCTGCTTCGCCAGTGTGTGAACAAAACAACCTCTCATCTCACTCTAATTTTAAATATTATAGATATATTTTTTATAATTAAAAAACATACCAAAATGGTGAGCAAATGCCGTCAAAATTACCATGAAGACTCCGAGGCTGCCATCAACAAGCAGGTAATTTCAAATTAATTTTCATGTAATAAATATATAAAAAATTATATAAAAATCTTTTTTTTTAATTCTTAGATCAATATTTAGTTGACTGCCTACTACCAGTACTTGGCATTGGTGAGTTTAGAATCTAATTTTTTTTAAAACCAACTTCCTTTTAATGAGTATTTTGCTTCATGCAGGCGGCCTATTACGACCGTGACGACGTTGCCCTCAAGGGTTTCGCCAAGTTTTACAAGGAGTGTGCCAATGAGGAGAACGAGCACGCCCAGAAGCTGATCAAGTACCAGAATCTTCGTGGAGGCCGGGTGGTTCTCACCGCTCTCAACCGCCCCGCCGTCCAGGAGTGGACCACCCCCATCGCTTCTATCGAGTTCGCCCTCGCCCTGGAAAAGCAGGTTTGCATTTAATCTTTGGTAATTACGTTACAAGCTATTCTAAGCTATTCTGTTACCAAAAGGTGAACCAGTCCCTGCTTGATTTGCATAAGATTGCTTCGAGCCACAACGATCCCCATCTGACCAATTATCTGGAGGGTGAGTTTCTTGACGACCAAGTGGAGGCCATCAACAAGCTGGCCAAATACCATACCCAGCTGCAACTGGTTGGTGATGGACTTGGTATCTTTATGTTCGACAAGGAGCTTCAATGATTTAATAAACATTTCAGGCCCAACCCAAAATAAAATAAAGAGCTTCTATAAGACATTTTGGCTCTTATAATTATTGTAATCAGTAGTCCCTCGTAGATATTTTTTGGTCAATGGTGGGAGGTCGACCTCGGGGCTTTTAAATGTGATACACATTCTAACTGGCAATACACAGAAAATGCTTCACCGCAATGATTTCGTCTTCAATTTTAAATTATAAAGCAAGATATATATATATATATTTAATGTAATTATTTATATACAATAACAACATTTTCAAAAAGGATTATTAGTTAGTATACCTGTTTATATATTATTAGATATGAATACATTATGTATTAGTATTCGACAAATATATATATATACTTAATTCTCAACTCAACAATATGTTTTAACGATGAAAATAGCAATAAAAAACCTGCGCAGTTGCTTAATCACATCCAATTTTTAGCTTAGAACTGATTGAATTCCAAACATTATCCGTATGATTGAACGATAAAAAGGTAACGTGCAAAACTAAGAAAAGCAATAATATTTTAATTACACGGGTAATAAATTACTGATTCCCTGCCCAGCTGCAGGCACTCATGTTGTCGGGTTCTAATGACTCTTTTTCTACTATCTCATTTAAGAGAAAACAAACTTTTTGGATTTTTAAAAATATAATATAAATATAAATAATTTATTTAAATTTCTATAGCCTAAAAATAGATTTTTAAGACAACAACCATCATATTTGTTTATAAAAACTTCATAAAATGAAAAAAAAATTGTGCGAGCTATTATTATTTATTTAAACGAATTAAAAAAAAATATGGTAAATTTTTAAAACAATTTTGAGGGAAAAAGATGATTTTTTAAAACAATGTCGTTATTTTCATACATATTCTAGTTTTATTTTTGGTAATATAAATTGTTTGGAATATTTTGATTCGGAGTAGAAATTTCTCAATTTTACATTACAATTGTATTAATACAAATTTAATTCACTTGTTAAACAAAATCTGATAAGGTCCAAAGTCACAAGGTTGTGAATCATCAGAATCAAACATGTCAAAATATATATATATTTCAGATAAATGTAATCAAATATCTGGTTCGATAACATTTATTGTTTTGAAGATGATGATGACACACTGATCCGTCGTTAAACCATTTACTATTCATCATTTAACTAGTTTTGCGTGATAGATCACTGGTTTTGCCGTTTTGGCATTGGTAATAGAAAGCTTCAGTCACGCAGCCTAAAACCTCCGATTTGATTAATTCTAGACTTAACTTGTTGTTTTTAAAATCAACTAAATTAATAATATGATTTAAATCTAGTTGCAGAATCCGTCAATCAAGTATTTGCTTAGTTACGCCTCCATCACTGAAATCTTGATGCAAATCAGAAACTGATTATGTAAAATGTAATAACGTTTCTGGCCTTATTTTTTATACTATAATAAATAGTTTATTGCAGTTGATTACACAGATATTCAAGGAAAAAAAGAGTATTATTGTCAATAAACAAAGCGATCACCATCCAAGAATTTCCTCAATGTATCTTATCCGATTTTCAAGCCAATCTGTTGGACATTTATCACGGATAGCTATGAGGCTTGCTCTTTCATATGCCAACGTAAAATCGTATGTCAACCATCGAATATCTCTCGGATTCTCCTCGTCGTCTGTCATTTCGTTGGTTTCATCACGTTCTGCCGGCGGGAAATACCTCTTACTACCATTTTCGTGGTCGAAAAATACGATTCCTTTCTTGCAAATGGGGCATTCTCTCTTCAACTTGCACCAATCAGCGAGACATCCAAAGCAAAACGTGTGCTGGCAAGGCGGGAAAGACTTGTCAACTTGTGGAGAAACGAGACAAACAGCGCACTCGCCGTCATCGAATTTGCCAGTCGGAGCTTTTCTGCGCTCATCGATCTTTTTCACATCACCTTCGTCTTCAGACTTAGGATCTTGGGTTGGTTCGTTAACTTGATGAGAATCCATGGCTTGAACTATTAGTTAATGCTTTGACGGCACATTTATATAGAAGGTAATCAACAAAATAATACTTGCAAGACAAAAACATTTTGGTTTGACAAATGTCATCTGGCCGGTTTTATAAGCGAATTGGTCTTATAAGTAAGTGGTCTTAAAACCGCGGCGACACTGTAGTTGTTTCGAAGATTTTTAAGGCGTACTTTGTTGGGCAATGAATTATTCACCATTCAGCGAAATTAAGTATTGCAGGCTCATACAATCTAAATAACTGAACTGTTGCAATTTTTTTTAAGTCATGAAGCCTAAAACTGGCTGATTAGTTGATATTAATTGTGGTATATTGTGGATGTAATTAAATAATAGCTTTCTTAAATTAAAAATAATAAAATTCATTTTAAATTCAAAGGATGGTCTATGAGGCCGGAAATAAGTTGGTTCAAAATCCGACAAACTTGACAGTGTAATCCGACCTTCGGCCGATGTATATTTTTTGGTGAAACATCCTATAAACTACGTACTTCGGAAGTAGGATTTTGTGTTAGTGTTGCGTGCCTTAGAAACCTATTATCTTGAATCTTGAAAATAAATGTATTATTTACTATGATTTCAAATATATGTTTCATAGAATGACATCCATATTACACTTGTAAAAAACATTTGTTTTAAATGACCTGGTAACTATCTAAAATAAATTCGAAAAAGTCATCTAATAAAAACATAAAGAATTTGAATATAACAGTGGGTACTGAAGAATCGTTTCCCTGAAAAACCCATGTAGGGCATGCATGTGGAAATCTTAGGTTGGCTTTTTTCAATTTTTTTCATACACCAAACTTCATTTTTGTAATAACTTCGTCTACTAAGTTTATTTATTTACCCGTGAATATAGCTTCAATATCTTCATTCCATTTAAAATCATTTTCTTATAAAATGATTTTTTTTTAATGAAATGATTTTTTCCTAAAATATCGTTTTAGCCAAAACATTAAAAAGTTTATGCAACATTCTAGACAATTGCTAAACAAGTCTACATTATTTCAATAAAAGGTTATGAATTTATTTATAAACATTAAACTCGAAGTTATAATCAATAAAAGTATTGAACCAATTATGAAATTTTCAGTGAGAAAAAATTATTAATGAAGAAAATAATTATTATCACAAAGGAACGATTGAACGCAACATAAACTATGGGTAAAAGAGGAAAGTGACATTAGAACTATACGTCAGAAGATCTTACAGTTTTTCGACTAGAAACACTTGGAATTTGAAAACAATTGACATGGGATGTAACTACCACGGTATAAAACCACCCAAATCAAATGTTAAAATGACAAAAATCAAAAGATTTAGTACCGAAATACAGAAAGATCAACTATCGGAGAGTTCTAATGTCTACTGCCCGGTGATTGAGGCGATTGACTTGAAATCAATTTCCCTTTGGGAGCGTAGGTTCGAACCCTACCATCTGCGATTTTTGGCTGATTTAATTAGTTATTTGTCAGTTGCTGGTCATCGCACTATACCTAACTAATGGGGAATACTTGTTTTCATTGTTGATTTTTTAATGTAAAAAAGCATGTTCCCCCTCACATCAATGTAAAACGTAAAGC
>CM057926.1:6028529-6086029 GCA_030141595.1 Chydorus sphaericus | reverse complement strand
CTCGCACCCAAAGCGAGAATCATACCCCTAGACCAACGAGCCGACAGCGACTCCTATTGTGATTCATTATTAAACCAGATTCGCTTTTAAATTCTCTTAAACAATTGCTTATTTATAAAAATCGTGGTTCACAAATTTGATAAAAATTAACTGAATTAAAGTAAATGTTTCAAGACGAAATTCAAAAAGCCCTAACTTTGATAAAAATGGTTTTGCACAGAACAAGGCAAAAAAACTGAAACTTAATCATGAAATCCAAAGGGTTCTGGATCATCATGAGAGCACTAAGTAAGTTTGACCTAAAAACTCATCAAATTAGAAAGTCCAGCCCTAAGATTAACAGTCGCATGCTCTACCAGACAGGCTCGTTTATTCACCTTTTCCCAACTTATCCAGCTTCTAAATGTTTTGTAAATATTATTCATGCAAAAAGCGAATGTAAAATCGTGACGAATTGTTTTCTTACTCATCGTCTTCAAAAATTACTTCCCATACCGGGAATTGAACCCGGGCCTCCTGGGTGAGAGCCAGGTATCCTAACCACTAGACAATATGGGATGAAGAACAATTGGTGTTTTAATACACAGATTTCCGTATCTATTTTGAGAATATCTATCTGTCGGTTGGAATAATGTATGCCCCAAGTCGACGTGGTTCAAGTATCTACATAAGCCCACTTGGAAAATCCAAAATTGAAAATAACGTAGTCCCAGCAAATTGTAAAATAACGTCGGCCTGTTAGCTCAGTTGGTTAGAGCGCCGTGCTAATAACGCGGAGGTCAAGAGTTGGATCCTCCTACGGGCCATAACTACAGGTTTATAAAATCTCAATAAATTCGGGGGAACCACAAAACTGTTTTAGAAAATAAACAGTAGGATTTACGTTTTATCTCATGCATCCACGCTGTTTTCAATTGCCTAAATGAATGTCGGAGAAAATACTGAATTCGTGGCTTGTTGTTTAGTTTTCCATCGAAGCTCAATACTGTGGCTCCCATTGTTAATTTTCATCCATGAATGATGTATTGAAACTTGGATGTAAAGCAGATGTGGCCGAGAGGTTAAGGCGATTGACTTGAAATCAATTTCCCTTTGGGAGCGTAGGTTCGAACCCTACCATCTGCGATTTTTGGCTGATTTAATTAGTTATTTGTCAGTTGCTGGTCATCGCACTATACCTAACTAATGGGGAATACTTGTTTTCATTGTTGATTTTTTAATGTAAAAAAGCATGTTCCCCCTCACATCAATGTAAAACGTAAAGCTTAGTACGTACATACCTCATTACCCATTTTAAAACGTAATCTACTTCTATGGGAGTTAAGAAATGTAATTCGATTGGATTTAACGTGGTCGTGTGGCCTAATGGATAAGGCCTCGGAAAAAATCTAAAATCTGAAAAACAAAAAGAAAAACTGAGTTTTTTTACAAGAGTTTAGCGCTATACCCAAGTTTAGAGGCTCGGTGTGAATAGGGTATTAAAAACGTATTAAATGTAAAGCGTAAGAGTATTTGTTTATAAATAGTTTAGTTTTTGTCTTAAACCGATATCAATGAATCGAACATCTTAATTAATTAGAGGCCGGTCCATAGATGTCGTTTTTTAACAATAACATCCGCAGACTTTTTTCTACAACCGATTTGTTGTGCTTCACTCGGAGAGGAAATAAAAGAGATGAACTTTCGATTTTGTTTTGTTTTAATTGTATTTATCGCAGGTAACTTTACATATTATAATGTTTCTAGCAGCTATAAAATGATTTTTATTGATTTTGTAGATAATTTTTTCCTCATTTTACTTCATCATATTCATTGGAATGATGATTGTAAATATGATGGTGATAGAACAACGAAACCAGGAATTACTCTCTCGACTCTTAGCTGAAGAGATTGCGCATAGACTTAAATTTTATATCTGTTTATTTTTCTTGTATATGAATTGCTTTTAAATTTATAATATACTTTGCTCTGGAGTTTTATACTGTACCAGTAGCACCACTCAATATTTAAAGTCTTAAATGTTTAAATTTTGACAACACACCCTGGAGATCTGACAATTCAGCATCCTGGTCTATGTTTGTACTTTACAATGTACGATTATTTCGGGGATACCTAAAACTTAACCAATCTTGGCCAAACTTTGTAGACGTGATCAAATTGACTACATTTATTGAATAATGATACGGAGTATTTTTTAGTGCGCTAACCAGTCAAAGGTTTTACTTTAAAAACCACCTTTTCACCCCATTTTCACGGTTTTTAAAGCCTGTGGGGCCACAAATATTTTTTTCGTTCAGGACACGAATTAACAATGGTTTAGCATAATTTCACATCTCAATTCAACACAGGAACTAAATTTTAAAAATTAGTCGCCAAATAAACGGTACACTATAATTGTACATATTGTACAAGATATTAACCACAAAATATTGTACCCAGACAAAATAGACTATTACTTACTATGATTTGTAATTGAGGCAAAGATAAACATAGACACTTTATAAAGAGTGTCGAGCTCACTTGAGCGGTCAAATAATTTTATATGAAGGGAAACTAGCAACTGGATGAAGCCGATGCACACCAAACTAGAAATCACAAGTCCAATCCAAACCTAGGTATCAATTTCTCAAATAGAATAAAATTGTTGGCGATATTATTGATGTATAAACCTACAAATGGCGAAAAAATCTTGGCAATCCCATACATTGACATTTTAGGAGTTGGATATTTCCCTAGAATACAAAATCCGTCACCCGTTAAATATACAGACAGTTCCAAGATTTCGTGATCGGCTGCACCAACAAAGGCAGCACAAGCTAAATCAACATCCTGTTTTTGAGGAGTTTTTAAAATTTGTCTTCATTTAGTAAAAGATTAAACATCTAAAACTATTTGTTTTTCAAGTCACTTACTCCTCGCTGAAGGTGTCCTCTCATTCCATTCCAAGTTCCATTAACTGATCTACCATAGGAATTCGATTTTTCTACTACCATGGCAAGACTTGAATTTTCAAATCAATAAGCTTTCAAAAATTCTGTAATTTTAAAAGAAATTTAATGGTGGTACCTAAAATTCAGCCGCAAAGACAACCAAAGCAACTGTTCATAAAAATATCCTCCAAATCCGACAACGTCACCGGTAGCATTTTGAAATACCATGGTTGCAGTGGCTAGCTACATTCAATGCCGCAAAAGGAAATATAGCACTAAAGAAAGCGTTGTGTTAATTACATACCTTCATTATGATCACTTTAAGTTCTTTTCCCGTGATGGCATTGGTGTCAATTCTACCATTCTCTATCCCATGTGTAGAACCAATAAATAAAATCATACATACAATAAAATGTAATTTAATTGAGGTTTTGAAAGATTTGCAGGAAGACATCTTCAAAACAGCCTTCTACGACGTTATTAATTGAAAAAGGCTTATTACTGCTTTAGGATGTCGGAGTTCCACTATCTAGCTAAAACGAAACCACAAATATAATGCTGGAAATGAGGATTCGGATCCTCTAAATATATACACAAAAAGTTTGAATTCGTACATGAAACGTAGCATGAATAGTTCATTGAGTGATCCATGAGCCAGCGCAAAATGAAAATTAAATCATTTCTGACCAACATGCAAATGCATAACAAGTTTCGATTGCATGTTTTGTGTACTCCATTCGGTATGAAGTCGAATATTAGCCCTTACTGGAATCCCAATCAATCAAAGGGTTCTGGAGCATTGCCATGAGTAAATGTTTAGAGAATCAATATCGATCTATTTACATATAGATTAAATTCGGAGTCAAAAGGATGGTTACTGGATTCCTTTTTGTACTCCGCAACTCAGGGGGGTAAGTTGAACAATAACTCTATAGACTGCAGAGGAATAATTTAACTCGTACCATTGATATCAAAGAGCGATATTCAAACAGAACGTTATAGATCAATGAAAACCGTAATCATTGTTGCCAAACGTACACTAAAAAGGTTAAAGAGATTAATTTCAACCGACATGCGATGTTATGAATTTATGATTAATTTAGGGGATCAAAAGAGCATTACTTTTTCAGTATATTAGAGTCGAAGTAGAATATAAGTGTATTACTGGATAAGATAATCGGAGTTTCTTTTACAGATAAAACATAAGACGACAAAAAAATTTAACCTTCAGGTTAAATGAAAATAAATCGAGTATCGTGAAAATATAAGCGCTTATAGTATTTAACCTTTTTATTTTGATATTTAAACATCCGGAGAAGCAAAACATCACAAAAAAGGAATCCTTATCTCTCTAAGGGAAAAATATTATTTTTCAATACTCTTTTTTTTAGCGTAATAAGAGGATATTCGAATTTTTACTATTTTTTTATAAGGAAATTTAAAACCTATGTTGTAATAAAAAGGAATGTAAATATTTAGGGGTTATTTATTTAAAATACATTTTAAAAAATACCAATCGTAATGAATAAATTTAAAATGTTGATAAGCAGTTAAAATAAAAACATAAACAATTTAAATTTAAAAAGTGAGGAGAGAGGGATATTGGGGGGAGGGATTTATTGCCAAATAACTAAGTTGCTTCATTTTCGCGGATTTAAAACTAGCCAATCAAACGATCTAATAATATTGTAAACTAAAATAAATTGATTATTTATTTATTTTACTTTTAAAGCCTTTCGCTATATATATATTTTTTGGAACTCAGGAATTGCTCCTACTGTTTTGTATAAATTTTTAAACAAAAGATTGCAGCAAAAAAAAAATGTACGAAAATGACAGTTCAATATGTTTTAAAATCTCAATTATAATATTTTCATTATTATTAAGATAAAACAAAAAAAAACATGAGTCGACTTGTTGCAACAGAAAGTGAAAATAAACGTCACAATAAGTTACTTATTTTTCTAGAAAGAACTGCTAACAAGGCCAGAGAGATAAAACAATTCATTTCCAAAAGATGTTCACTTTCCCCTATACACAGAGTGAAATAAGCAATAACTTCTGCATCCTTCACTTTCATTGGCAAAACAATTTTACAGGAAGTGCCTAAAAAAAACAATTTCTCTCTCGCTCCGACGTAATAACACGCGATGAACTCTGGGTGGAGCGTGAATTAAAAAAACGGAACTTTTCCCTTTTTTCAAAGTATAAAAAAAGGAGGTTGCTCCCTAATAACTTCTTCGATTCAGTTATCAATCATCGAAGTGGTTAGATGCAGAGCATTCGACATGATTCTCCGACTAAAAATCCTTCTATTTCTCATTTTATTGCTGTTGAACTCTTCTGATAACGCAGATGGCAGCAGTAATTCAAAGTTAAAACGTCAAAAGAGGTTCCCAATGCCTGGTAAGTTTCAAATTATTTTTATCTCTATTTTCTTAGCCGGATTTGTTAATTTAATCAGAATTTATGACTTTTCAGAGAAATAAATCCGAATTTTATCATTTTCCTTTCACTTTTTTCCTGATTATTCGCCAATCCGTCTATTTTTTTAATGATTTTATAGGATTTTTTTATTTTTTTTTTAATATTTCAGCAACAATAACGCACAGCATTGTTGGAGGGATTGGTCTATTCACGGATTTACTCGCTATTTCAACTTACATTATGGACAAATTGAAAGGAAATAGTGATGAAGATGAGCTTAAGGCAACGCTAAACTACCTAACGACCCAATTAGATGTGGTTGAAGGTCAGTTAAAGAGCAGTATGGATTTGATTAGGGGTCTGATCGAAGTGGATGCCGCCAATACCGCAATTTCTGCTAATTACCAGCCGGTTATACCGATGAATCTCATCCAATTCGAAGGGATGAAGACCAGATTCTTCGCTTCGGAGCAGACGATTAGAAATAGTTACGAATATTGGAGGGCATTTTTAACTACCAAGACTGTGCAGGCTAAAGAGGAGTTTATAAACCAATCATCAGAGCTCATAAAATCACTTAATGTGCTCATGGATGGACTTCTTGGAGCAGGGATATTTGGCTCTGATCTTCTAGTAGTCACCCAATTGGCTCATAATGTGAGTAATTAATTATAAGTTAAATTTTTTTTATAACGGCTGATTTTATGTTAGCGTCGGTAAAAGATGAAATAGCTCTCAAGGAAGAGATTTTAGGAATTCAAATGTATGAAATAAAATGTAGGGAATTTAATTTTCTTTAAAATAATGTCATAAAGTATTTTTAAATCTCAAACCTAAGACGGGTTATAGCATTTTTTCTAAGAGGACTCGGGCTATCTATATATTATTGAATAGCTCCTAGGGAAATTATTTTAGGAAATAAAATGGCGGGAATAAAATATGAGAAATTCAATAATGACATATTTAATTAATTCTAAATCTAGCATCCAAACCTTGTTAAAAAAAAAAATTTCTGACGGTATGTAGTGCCGTTGGAGCCTGCGCGTTTAACAACTGTGTAATACATGTCGTAATAGCTCTTAATCAAATAGTTTTACGAAACAGTTTATTTAAGATAAAATGTTGACAATTTAATTTTCTACACACCTACATTTTTAAATTATTTTTAAATATCAAAGCCGACCCTAATTAATAGATTTTACTTTACGGGGTATTTTTAAGACTATAAGAAATATATATTCAACTTTCTCTCTCATTACAAAAGTAAACAGTTATTTTTTAAATTTTAATCTTTTGAAAAATAACAGTTACATCCACGATCTTTCCGGCGGGATGCGGACACTTATCTCGAGTTGGTCGGGATCGGCGTCGGCGTCCTTACAGCTTACCATCACTACAGCGACACTGCGGAAGTCAATCAGTAAGTTATTGCAGTATGTTTTGATGACGTCATGTAGTACAAATTGAAAGATAAGGACAAAGATGAGACTACTGCTTACCCGAGCTGTGATGTGTTCACCGGATGCGAAGCAGACGAGCGCCGGCCACGCCCGTCTGTTACAACTTTCTTTGTAATTCCTATATCCGGTTCAGCACTTTCCCTTGTTTTGTTTTACTTTACAACCAACTAATTGATAGATTTTTTTTCTAGTAATTATTTATCCCTTCGGTTTATATCTATTTAGTTTTCAATACTTTTGAAGTATTTTTATTTTATATATTATAGAAATTTTAATAATCCAATCAATCAATACTTAATTGATTATAGAATGTTATCCGAATTTTATTTTAAAAGTGTGCAAATTTGTATTGATGTATTATTACAGTATATAGGAATATATATACTAAAAATTGAATTTTTAAAAATCCATTTCAAATATTTTAAATTGAAAAAATAAATGTTTTTTTAATAATTATTAATATAATATAATAATTATTAATTTTATTAATTTTATTAATTTATTTTATATTATTAATTTTACATTATTAATTTTATTAATTAATATATTAATAATAATTTAATTTTTTTATTTGCCACTTTTTAAATATGCCATTTTAAAAGCAATACTGATAATATATTAAATAATATAAAGGGATTACTGGAGAGCTCAACTGGCCGGAAAAGAGTTGGCAGTGCGGTCTAGAATCCGCAGGATTGAGGCTGATTGCCGAGATGAGAGCCGCATTCCGGAAGAGATAGAACGGGTTCTTCTCCTTCAACCGGCTGGTGAAATCGACTGGACAAGGTAGAGTGCTAGACCTATATTTAACTTTGTTGCTTTTTTAAACTAAAAATAGAACTAAAAGGTTACAAATCTGGAATAAAATATAAAAAAAACAATGCTTTATGAAAAAATTAGAAGGAAATGATATTTTTAAAAATTACTTACGAAAACAAAAAAAATAATTCCGGAAAAGTAAAAAAAAAAAATCGGAAAAGCTCGAATAATCCAACTTTTTAAAATAAAAAATAACTTAACTTTTTTCAATACAAAAAAAACTCCCTAAACAATTGGTTAATTTTACTATTTTTTAAATCTAATTTTTCAGCAATCATATAGCGGCCAATAGGCTTCTAGCCTTCTTGACCGACAAATACGACACTCGATCCTGGTTCGTCCTCATTCACGATCTCCCGCCAGAAATTCAAATAGGTCCCGGTCTAATCCACCCATACGCTGCCAGTTTTCCTGCCCATTATCAGCAGAGAGTCATCTGCATTACCGACCAGATCAAGAGGAATGTTTTGGTAGCAAGTCTAGGTCCCGAAGATTATTGGAATGCCGACGAATTGGCTTCAATCCGACAGCTGGTCGATGATTACTGCTCTACCGGCGCGTTCACAAATAACCGGCGGGTTTCCCGATTCAAATCTCCCGCCGGCGGCCCTGGCGAACTATTGCCGCGTTGCCATCACTACAGAGCTGACGTCGTTCTCGAACAGCTGACTTCTTTATTACCTAATGGTAGAGTGGCCGTCTGGCTGACTGGTTCCAGGCCGGCTAATGCACTCGCTCTCCACCAGAGCGCTCCTTTTGAACCTGTTTATCTCTCTTTTGGTCATCATAAATCTGGGCTTCAAGTTCTTGTTCTTCCGACGGGGAGAGAATCATTACCATAATATTATTATGTATAATGTAATAAAAAAAATACATATACAAGTTCCTATATTATTCCTATATTATTCTTTATGGAAATAATTGGTACTATAAATTATCATCGGAATTAAGATCTTTAAAAATTTTGAATTGAGTTTAGATGAAGTGTAAGGTATTTCATTATTTTATTTTTAATTTAGATTAAATGAATGGATTCTGGACTTATTAGATACGGATTTAATTTTAATTCGGAGTACATCATTATTTCAGATTTTAAAAATAATATCATCAGAAACTTAAATTTAAATTAAATCAAATTAAAATTAAAAAAAAAGAGATGTGCCAAAATTGATGTTATCATGTAAGATGCATAATTAAATATGAGATTTTTATATTAATAACATGGTCGGAACTTTGACTCATAAAAGTAAATATTAAAAAATTGGTGCACAAAAATTCATTTAATTAATAAAAGCATAAACTATTTTAGTTCTTGAGAGCTATAGAAACAGGTTTACGAAAGGGCTGATGAAAGTAGAGAGCGCAGTCGTTCACCCTGCGGCTAGAAACCGGTTCCGCCGGTTATCATCCTGTAAAGTGCTGCGCTGGCAAATAAAATATTTATATTTCAATTATCATTTGAGTTGTTAGTTTCTACTGTGACGGAAATATGTGGCAAAAGCTCCCGCTTCATACCCTTGAAAAGGGTATTAAAAAACGGATATTGTTCATCACATCGGTATATAACATTAAAATTAATTTAATTAATAGTTTATTATAATTTTGAAAGTATTTATTTTTAATTGGTTAGCATAAAGTGATAGGTGGATTATGTCAAAAACTTGGCAAAACTACTTTGGTAAACATAATAATAAAACACATTTTGTTTTATTGGAAATGATTTAAATATTAATCCATACAGATTGGCGTCGTGCTATCAATCATCGGTTTTATATTTAGCACTTACTTGGTGATAACGCTGATTAATCCATCGTCAAAATTGAAACCAAACAATGCCTTTCAAAATGAATTAAGTAAATGATAACACTTAGATTGAAATGATTTCAAATAAAATCAGTTACTTTAATAAAATATTACAGGCAGAAATGGAACAGATGGTGAGAAATTAGCTTGCAGAGCTGCCGAAATTAAAGGAAAATACAAAACTATTGCTTGCGATGATGAGCTGTTTGACGTGATCTACCAAAATCTAAGTATTTAAAAAATTACCAATATAAATTTTCTTACTTATTAAAAAGTAATTATGTAAAATGATGAATCGAGATATTTACAAGTAAAACATTTTTGGTGTGCGCCGATTTAAGTACAAATATAGTCTAGATTTTTTTGATAATTTTTATGAATTGTATTTCAGTTATTAGTTTTTCAAGGATTTTTTTGCATGAAAAACTATTACTTTTTGACTCAATATCTAGTATTCAAATATAAATGATTAAAGAATGAATTCATTTCTAAATTAAAACAAATTACAAATTTAAAGAAATTCAATTTATTCAAATTAATTCATAACTTTCTTAGGGTATTAAAAAATAAAAATAAAATATTTTAAATTTCTACAACTCAGATTCAAGTGATGAAGATAGGCGATTGAGCAGGGATCGTAGTACGATCCTCGAATATTCCTCGAACGGTAAAGGATCTTACACAGTACAAATCACTTCCGACACTCTGCCGATACCAAAGGCCAAAGTTTTCCGACTTGATGTCCCAATGCAGCGCATATCGGGAGATCAAAGATATCCCGAAAAATCTTCTTATGTCGTACGCCATACAATAAATTATATATAAATAGCTTTGTTTTAAAATTTATTCTTTTTTTTTCTTTAAGATTACTTACACGTGTGTTGGAGATGATCTTGTCAAGACTAAGAAATATCCGAATGGAAAAGTTTGGACCCAGCAAAGAATTGTCAATGATGACGAGGCAAAAATAGTCGAAGTGGTATAAAACCATTTAAAAACACTCTAATAGATATTTTTTAATTAATTTTTTTAATGATTAATTACAGTTGTATAAGGTGGATGGGATCACTGCGAGACGTGTTCTCCAGAAAATTGAATAATAAAAACATTTAATGAAAAACAGTTTGCTTTCATCAAGTTTTTATATCATTTTTGTTTTAAAATTTGTAATTATTTATTGCATTATTGGAGTATAATGGTTTTAGAAGTAATTTTGTAAAATAGTTCTTTCTCCAGGCGAGGCTCGAACTCGCGACCTCGGCATTTCATAGTTACTGTCGTATAAGTACCATGCGCTAACCAACTGCGCCACTGGAGACATTTATATATAATAAACCAACTAGTCTGGAGGGTAATTTATACAGGGGTAATCCAAACTTTTTTTAAATTGATAATTAAAAAGTTTTTGGAAGCATTTGAGCTTTTTATTTAAATTATGATTTAAAAATGAAGGCATGTATAAAAAGTGCTGTATGGAAATTTATAAAAGTTAAAATAATATGAACGATGCGTTAATCCCATACTTTTTTTGTGGCATTTGCAGTGGAGAGTCGAATGGTATATTTGAGATTTATTTTTTTATTCCTAGCTATAGCGAGAGTAATTTTCTGGCATATTAAGTATCGTACCAAGCTATGCAAATCTATCAAAGTTGAATATATGAAGACCAGATACTGTCACATTAGAGAAACTAAAGTTTTCAACACAGCGTTGAATAGACTATTCAGATACCTTAATCGCTTTTAAACGTCCTGTCTTTTTTTATTTAATTTTCACTTTTATTTAAAATAAATAAATGTAGGTATTTTACTATTTTTAAAGATATATTTTAACAATTAAGCGTTGATTATTATTACTTCATTATGTTGTTATGTGATGGGTTATTTATTGCATGTAATACCGAATATCAACAGTCAGATGATACATCTTTTGGCTAAACTATAGAATGCGACTACGCTTTTTCGTCAATTTGTTTAATCAAAACACTTAAATCTCTTAATTATGATATTGAAAAAATACGCGGGATTTTGTGTAGGAGATACTTAATTAACTGTAATCATTGAAATAGATTAATGTCTTTAAAATAGTTAAATTACTTGAATTCCGTCAATTAATGGAATCGAATGTCATCCCAAAAAATCTTTAAAAAACTAAAATTTTTAACTATTACGTATTTTAAGTAAATTATAAGGGAATTGACTAAATTAACCATATAATACACCGAGAATCGAACCTTATATGTTGCTCACATTAGCCTAGTACTATACCAATGAGCCAACTGGACGACGAAAACCTGACAATTTTTAAGCTAGTGCATTATGTATCTTACAAACACATATGTGTATAATATTTATATTAAATTAAATTAAGTATTTTCATAATTTTAAGTATATTAAGTATTTAACGCAAAAAGCGTAGTTACATTCTATAGTTTTGCCTTGTAGCTAGATTAATAGGACTTCTTTCAGTACAAAATTAAACATTAGAGAGGAACGCTATGGATTTTAATAACGTTTAGACGCGCGTGAATGTAAAACAAGTTCAGCTTTACCATTTCCCAATTCACAGTGCAGATAATTTTTTTTAAATAACGATCTTCATCAATTAAATATCGTGAAGTGTTAAAGTCCTTAACTATTCCGCAATTATGCGTTACCGTATTGTTTTTGAGTATATATATATATATATATTTCGCTAAAATAATGAAAAAAAAATAAATAAAAAGACTACAGAAAAAAATGGTTTCAGGGATCTATAAAAAATGGTTTAAGGACCGACTTTTAATTTTAATTTATCAGTACAGGGTCCAAAATATTATATTATTTTTATTTATTATATTATATCGTAAATGATTTGTCAGATGCTTCTAATCTTCAACGTTGTATCGTAATTAATTTAAGCCAATAGGAATATCAATTACTCATACTAAGCTAGATGATACGAATTTGACTTCGTTTTATCATGGGCTCTATCATGGAATCTTTGCCACATAAATTGTCAATTATGAATCCCTTCGGGAACCTTGCAGCGTTAAACACACTGCGAACAGCCAATCATCTGAATGAGGGGGCCACTAAAAAACAGCGAATTAATGATCGCACTACTATAGCTTTTTTGTTTGTTTTTTTAACTGAGCACACAGCAAACTAAATTTTAATCCAAACCATATCCTACTTTTTATTATATTTTTTGTTATTATATAAGATATTTTTTTCCACTTCATTTATTCAACTGCACTACCGCAACTCTTCCAGTACAAAACTATGAAAAAAATGAGACCAATCAAAATGTTTTATTGCAATTTTTAACTAGCTATACCATTTTTTTAACGTACATGTATATTTTTTTTTATAACGCATAGTGGTTCCATTTCAACAACTGATGCGAAATCAGTAGCCAAAATACAGCTATAGGACTTAGAATGCTGGTTCTTACTGGAAAAGCAGCTTTGATCTTCATCTTGGTGGTGACAAAACTAACTACTGCTTCAGGAGAGGAAGGTAAAAGGCGGACCCACAAAAAAATCGTAATAACTTTAAAATAAATAAAATTAATTCGGCTACTAATACTAGCTATTGTATAAGCTATAAAGCTATGTTTTGTGTTGTGTTATTAGTGATGTTCCAGTACTTTTAGTTAGCCAGTACTTTTGCTGTTTTTGTATACTGAAACTAATTTAGTACTGAAACTTTCAGAAATAATAATACTGAAAGTGTTTGGTACTTATTCATTTTTTAAATTACTTACTGAAAAGTCTCAGTATTTTTTTTATATATTTTTACGGTATAAATTGCTACCAATTTTAACGCACAAATATATATATTTTTTAAATCGGCGACATCTAAAATTTAACTTAACCTGGTTGCTATTTACAACCGGCCAAACCAAATTACTTACTTTTTTTTCTTTTTATATATTTATTTTATTATTACTATTACTTTTACTGAAATTCTTATTTTACTGGATCCAAAAATCTTACTTTTACTGAAATTGATAATTTACTTGATCCAAAAATTTTACTTTTACTGAAATCATAATTAACTAAAACAATATTTCTTTACTTTTACTGAATTTATACTTACTGATATTCAAAAATCTCTGGAACATCACTATGTGTTATGCAATAAAATATCGTAGGACATAGATCTGTTCCACTTATCAGGCTATACATAACTGAGAAACAATCATGCCTTTATAGTACATGTATAGTATGATGAGATCTGATGGCGTTTTCCAATGGCAAGATTTATCAGAGATTTCGGTTTAAAAATCCACTATAGATATTTAAAAAAAATATAATTTCTCTCCTCCAGAGCAGCAGATATTTCGAATTTCCCTCTTTTTCATTGGAACAACTTTTCCTATACCCCGTACTTCCGTTATTCCCTTTGATTTCTCCTTGGCGGATCTGAAAAAAATCTGTCGAACATTGGAAAAAGTATTTTCCCATTGGGATTTTTCAAAAATCTACTATGGATGTGTGAAATCTCCTGAAAATCTTGCCATTGGAAAACGCTATTAATCACTCAGTTATCGATATAGTGCGAGCCAGTTTCTGTTAAGTGCATGGTGCGTAAACTCAAATATGATCACTATTTTCATTTATTTATAGATTCACCCGATAATGTGTTTACCGCTATTCCGGAAGGCAGGAAAAATATTGAAATAAAACAAGAAACCTTCAAAGATTTCACAGTAAGGTTTTTTGCATGATACAAAATAATACTGACAGATACTTTTAAATTGAAAAATTTGAACATTTTAGAATGATTTTTTGGTTAAAAAATTAAACTCTATGGAAAAGCATTTCAATCGTCTGATTTCCGAGCTCCAGAGTCAAAACTTGGATAGAATAGAGGACATCGCCATTTTGAAAGCTAATAAAAAGGAGAATGAGAAACGAACGAAGAGTAACCAAGAGGAAATTGCCACATTAAAACTCCAGAATTCAATTTTTCTAAGCAGAATCGACCAACTAGAAAATTTAAAACATAAAATAGACCCGGATATTTCAACAGAAAACTTCAAACAAAGCACAGTTTTACCGAAAACCTGTGAGGATTTATCCAACATGGGCCACACATTGAACGGGATATATTTAGTCAGAGCCGATGATGACAATTCTAATTCCAACAATATCGACGTCAGCAAAATTCTTTCTGTTCATTGTATATTTGGAAAGAAACCCGGTCCAGTCACGATAAAATTGGGCTACATCAGCACAAAATCGACTCGCCAAGGTGTCCAATTTTTCGTCCAGAAGAGTCAATCCTTTGAAAATCCAAACGCCATCCTTCCATTCGATTCAGTTAAGTTGAACGTGGGAGACGGAATGAATGCCCAATCTGGAGCCTTTATCGCCCCTGTTTCTGGCATCTATTTCTTCTCTTTTAAAGGGATGAAAAATTATTCAAATAGACCACTATCTATCAGAATTCGGGTTAATGGCATAAGTATAGGAGAAGCTTATGCTCCAGGTATTCATGGAGGTATAATGCTAGCCACCCAGGCCACATTGAAACTCAAAAAGGGTGACCGGGTTGACCTGCTTCACCAGAGCAAAGAGGGAGGGGCTCTTTATGACAATGAGCACCGTAATACGCAATTCATTGGCTGGCTATTGGAAGAGCACGATATGATATATTCGCCTTATTAATAAGCAGACATATATTAAATAATAGGTAGACTTTAATAACGGTTTGTTTTCCAATTTCAAGGGCCAAGGACACGGTGAAATGAATGAGTATATTGTGCACTTCCACTGAATTGACCACTTAATACACAATAGAAGAATCCGCAGAATTGTTTCAGAAAATGCTTATAACTAATTTTTAAAATATTGCGACACTCTAGTTGTGGAAGAAGTCAAGGAGATGTAGATCGTAGAGATGTGTAGAATAGAATGTATTGATTCCCAAAAAACGTAGGGCTTGTATACCTTTTACAAAGCAATTAAACGTGTATTCATACAGAGGATGTGTTAGGCATCTTTTAGCATTGGTTATTAGGGACGATAATTGAGAGAACTGAAAGGTAGAGTAGGTGAAAAAATAGAACAGCTATGCATTTGTTGGGCTTCTCTCTCCCCTTTTACTATGTGTTAAATCACCAAGTTCAATATATACTTTTTACTTGCGCAACATCGTAAGTAAGTTTGTTCGTTATGAAATTTTCACATCATATTAAGAACTTCGTTTAGTATTTTTAGTTTAAAGGCCGATTCGGAAAACTTAAACTTTAAAAAGTTACGACGACGCAATCGTGTAAATTCAATTTTCAAGAAACTTTGAAGTCGTTGCGCGATACCAAAAACTAATTTTTTAAATGTAATTTTGGTCAGAATTTTTTTTTCTTATCGTTTGGAACAACATACTAGAAGGCCGCTAAGAAAAAAAAAATATCGATTTATTTTGGACCACCCTAGGGGTAATGTAGACGATAAGACTAAGGCTAGACGCTCTGGGAGGGAAAGAGAGGAATAATTTCTTTTTCATCGACAACTGCAGGTACAACTATATATCAAAAGATAAGCTTGAATGGCTTAACATTTACTAATTTGTTGAATGATTATTTACAGTTGTACAAGCTGCGCAGGATGGGATCACAGTATTTATGTAATTGTTGTTTTTTTTTATTTGTAACTACTAATTATTTATTGCAGTATTGAATTAAATTGTTTGAGGCTTAATTTTTAAAATATTTAAAACTCGATATCAGTTATACGAATTATAGAATTACCGTTGAATATGATTAGCTTAAAGAAACATCATATACATCTCCAGTGGCGCAGTTGGTTAGCGCATGGTACTTATAAGACAGTAACTATGAAATGCCGAGGTCGCGAGTTCGAGCCTCGCCTGGAGAAAAATTTATTTTAAATTCAGTGTAAAAACTTTACTTTTATGAAGTTAAATGAGCAACAATAGCTTCTGATATATTTTTCCTTAACGAATGTTATCGATAAATTTACCCTGTATTTGTGATAATTTGAAGTGATAGTTAGATCTAGAAGACTTGTAGACCTAGGAAACATAGTATTAGAGAATACTCCAGTTTAGGGATTACAGCTCTGAGGGAAGATACATTTTTAAAATATTTTAAATCTAAATTTAAAATATATATATATATAGGTACATATTTTTGCACTCGAAATCAGTTATACGAATTACAGAATAACGGTCGAATTTAACTAGCTTAAATAATCTATTACAACATCTCTAGTGGCGCAGTTGGTTAGCGCATGGTACTTATATGACAGTAACTATGAAATGCCGAGGTCGCGAGTTCGAGCCTCGCCTGGAGAACAATGATTATGAATATAGCGTAAAACTTTAGTTTTGTCAAGTGAAATGTGCAACGATAATAAACCTGGGACGAAATATGTTGGTTTATTTTACTACAAGCAAGTATAGAGTTCGTCAAATGTGTATCAAATCAATTTAATTTTAGTACCGTACAAAATTAAATTTTAATAGCATTTGAATAAATAGGCGGGGGGGGGGGGGAATAAGTGCGTTCAAAAAAGTATGTTTGATCCCTGTACCCTTTGCATTGTAAAGTGAATACTCTACCATATGAACAAAGTAACCCTCTTGGTACTGGCATCTTAGTCAATCTTATACACGAGTAGAAATGTATCATTACTCGTATAGCTTACGATAAAAATATTGAGTGAAACCTACCCATTTATTCGAAAATTATACAGTAAAGTTATGGCAATTTATTGCACTGCATTTGTTGTATTGACAACTCTTTTTACTGGTTCATCCTACTTTTTCATACAAACGTATATTTTGTAAGGATTTCTCCTTTGGATATTACAAGTAAATGAATATTTTGAAAAATAACCAAACATGAGAGATAGTACAACATGACAGAAAAGGAGACAAAAAAGAGTTAAACAAAAAACTGTGATTCGTTTTAATCGCAGGTAAAATATATCATTCATTCCTTTTTTGAATGTAATTTCAAATTAAGGCTCAGAGCATTTCCTGATTTATCGCAGTGTTTAATAAATTGGAAATTCGCCCTTGAAATCGTTAAAACGAAACAAAATACATTTCTCAATTTTAAACATTCAAGTTATTGCATTAAAAGTTAGTTCATTTAGCGATACGTTTTTTAAATGCTTTCGAACATGACATTTTCCTAAACTTATTCTTGATAGTGAAGAGATTCGAACTCTTGCCTCCGGAACCCGGGACCTCTCGCACTCTAAGCGAGAATCATACCCCTAGACCAACGAGCCGCTCATGTTGATCGATTTTTGCAAAAATTAATTTTTAACAATGACTAACGATGACGAAAATGATTTCCCCCAAAATAAGGGAAAAAAGAAATTTCATCATGGAATCTAAATAGTTGTGTGTTCAGTATTACGCTTGCCCTGCGCCCCAATTTTTAATGAATTATTTAAATAGACGGCTCATGTTCATTGAAATAATAAAACCCTTTCTACTAAAAAGTATGGAATCTACTGAATTACCAACTTTAAACACTTGATTTCTGCAACAAGGACGACAGTTTTGGGCCCATTTATGAAAGAAAAGCATGCCAAATTAAATTCATAGAAGGAAACATAATAAGAGTAAAAAAATTCAAAGTTGGATATGCAGCAATTCCATAGATGAGATACTAGAAATATATATTCATTTATTCTTTAAAATGTTGAAGAACAAAAATACTGCTTTACAAAATAAAATTGTTATGTAGGGATTAAACTGCGTCCCTCACTGGAATCAAATTAATCGCTTTCTGCTATTAATTATTTGTAAAAGCCGAACACGCTAGCCAATATACTACATTATTTTACATACTATATTCTTGCTGGCTACCGGAATCAAACGTGTGTTTAAAATTTTTAAAGCAGGTAAACATAAGACATATTTATACTTCTTAACATGTAATTGTTATTTTCTTGAGTATAAGTTTTGACCACTCGGAACACGCTTGACTTCCACCTAACACACCCGAAGGAATGGTAGGTACGGTCATCAATGGACCCAAGTTGATTCACGAAAAATCCACCCAGAAATCCTGCTTCACGCTCAGAAGCCAGCGTCGTATCTCATCATCGTGGTTGGTTCGAGTCCAAGTTTCTGGTAGGAAACTCGTCAAGATATACTACAGAAATGATCCTGTGAAGTATGATCTTAATTTATTTTGAAACAAAAAGGTAGTATTTGAATAAAGTCAACTTTTCAAACGCGACAGGGATTTACAAATTCGTTTTTTTAGGATTTTAAAATGAATCAATGACAGTTTTTAATTTATTGAAAAGATTTTTTGTGGAGAAAAAAAGTTTTCACAATGTTCATTTTTGTATTTTTAAAATATCGATTCAAACAGATTTTATGCTAATAAGATGAAAAAAGCATGTCTTTTTTTTAATCCCTCTCACCCTCTTTGAACAAAAACTTAAATATTCCAGCGAATATTTCTGACGGGATTCGGTGACGACACTTTACTCAATTCCATCACAGCGTAGGAAGTAGAACGATTTTTTTTCTGGACTCCTGAGACATCTCTCAAATGGATCGATTCTCTAAGAATTTGATGATAATTTGCTAGATCCTGCAGTGAAAATTGAGTGAGAAAAAACTTTTTTTTCTTAGTACAAAAATCAACAAGATTTCTTTTAAAAATCGCATTATCTAGAAATCAATGCCTTCTGTGTAAAATTTTAAACATTTACTTGGATCCTTTTCAAACACGATATTTTTATTTTCATTTGAGAAGTATAAATAATTAAGGATAAAAAACGGATTGTTTTTCTAAAACTCGGAAATTGATTTATAACGGGACACACTAAAGCGCTGGGCAAAAATATCAAATAGTAGTGAAATGGGTTATTTTAGAATGGTTCGTTCACAAATTACTGTGGATTACTCATGCATTTGAGAGATAAAAAGCAACGTGGGGCTCGAACCCACGACCCTGAGATTAAGAGCCTCAATGCTAGCCAGGCTTGTACGTTGGAATTGTTGAGCATTGTGATGAGTATTGTTGAGCACTCTGTTGCCAGTCCGACATATCATATACTAAGATACTATTCATAGTCATATACATTCACTCATGAAAATCAAAGCTTTTATGAAAATAGAAGCTCGATTCAAAATTGTATTCCCATACCGGGAATTGAACCCGGGCCTCCTGGGTGAGAGCCAGGTATCCTAACCACTAGACAATATGGGATGCTATGAGAGAAAAGTAATAAAATAGTTTAAAAAGTAATATTTTCTTACGGGGAAAAAATATTAAAATCTTATATGCATTTGATGAATCATGTTGTATATTAATTTCTACCCATCTTCTGGGTTTTCATTCAGGTTTCCGTAAGAGTAATTTATGGCTGCTCTTTTTGTGTAAGTAAGAAGCTGCTTCATGGGTTATTTAAAAATATTTAAAAGGAAATAATCAGCAGATGTGGCCGAGAGGTTAAGGCGATTGACTTGAAATCAATTTCCCTATGGGAGCGTAGGTTCGAACCTTACCATCTGCGCTATTAGTAACCGAGTGAAAATCTGGCCTTTTTCCAATTTATATGCATTTTTGTGGTTTAATGTTTCTTATATAACAGTGTAGGACTGCATATACTTTGTATAACTAGGTGCAGCTCAATACAAGCTAATATTGCTATTTAAGAATTAAATAAATTGGTTAAAATGATACGAAAAGTATTTGTGATAGAATGTGATACATTGTAACTCAAATTTCAGTTCCAGCAACAGAAGTCGTGGCCGAGTGGTTAAGGCGTCTGACTCGAAATCAGATTCCTTCTTGAGCGTAGGTTGGAGCGTAGGTTCGAATCCTACCGGCTGCGTGAGATTATTTTACACAATATTTTTCATTATATGGTTAATTATTGCTGTGTTGTATCGAAAATTCGTTTTAATGGTTCACTATAATGCATTTTGTGTTGTGCTTTATGTTGCAAAAAACTAATGCTAAAATGTGTTCAGATTTTTTCATTGAAATTCATTTTTGTAAGGAATGTTCCTTCGGATATTATAAGAAAAAAAATATTTTGAAAAGGAAAAAAATATGAGACGATATTAAAAACGAACTAATCAGCAGATGTGGCCGAGAGGTTAAGGCGATCAACAAAGTTCTTATGCATACAATTTTAGTAGCTATAGCATACATTCGATATTACCTACATTTATTCATTTATTGCCAAAAATAGTTTCCCTTTTTGGCCCTTCCGTAATGATAAAAAAGGATGCACTTTAACCAATTGCAAGTTGTACTCGGAGTAAGTCTGAATTGCCATTTAAACTCAATAAAAATTGTTGGTTTCATTTCCTCTCTAGGACTTGTAAAAGAAATCATTTTCACTAAAAAAACCAGTTGCCTATTCAACATTTTCCATGCTTTCATACGAGTAAATCAAACTTAATTTCAGTAAACTTCGTCATCGGATTTCGTTGTATTGTTTTTCTCTATACCTCTCCGTATACTTTTCTATACCTCTAGTTAAACTATTGGATAATCTTCCATTTTAATTTTGCAAGCAGACTGGGTAAAGAAGGCAAGAAGGCAGTATTATACGAATAACACATTTTTGAAAAAAAAGTGTACTGCTTCTGCCCAGGTTCGAACTGAGGACCCTGTGCGTGTGAGGCACATGTGATACCACTACACCACAGAAGCACTGTATGATTTAGAAAAGTTAAAAAATGCTTACATTTCTAGGTCATAATATACTACGTTTATATATTTCATAAGCATTACTATCAAAACTAAGAAAAATAAACTATGTTGTTAATCATTCTACAAAATAAAATAAAGAAAATAAACGAGTTTTTGTTTCTTCTAAATCCAATTTTATTATCATTTTACAATTGTGTGTTATTATTTTTATGTTAATGGAGCAGATGTGGCCTAGCGGTTAAGGCGTTTTCAGATTCCATCTTGGAGCGTAGCTTCGAATCCTACCGACTGCGATAGCACTATTTTGATATTTTTTTTAATTATTTCAAAAATTCAAATAAACTAATAATAAGCTTATGGCTAAAAAGTTATTTATAAGGAGAATAATCCTATTACGCATAAAATTCCTCAACTATTGCAACCATGACTGTCGTAGTTTAAAAACAAATTAATTTCGTATTACGTTAAAAATGAGTTGGAGATGCGGAGGATTGAACTCCGGGCTTTTCGCATGCAAAGCGAACACTCTACCACTGAGTTACATCCCCCATGCAAATACCTCAAATCAATCCAATTATATATATTAGAATTTTATTTTTGAAGAGTCAGCTTGAAAACATTTTCAACAATAAATTTCTTAGGGCAGAAAGAGAAAATACGGCTGCTATTGCCGACTTAAATGACCCACCAGACAATCGCTAGTTATACAAACAAAAAATGCAACGATTAGGCGGTTATGTCACAATTTTCAATTTACGCTATAAATTATACTTTTGTTTCTGTGAATTCATCGCTCCTGTGGCCTAATGGATAAGGTACCGGCCTCCTAGGCTTAGTGATAAAGCCGGGGATTGCGAGTTCGAGTCTCGCCAGGAGTAATAAAACTTTATTACATTTTTGTTGCATAATTTAGAATCATATTTAAAAGAATGCAAGGTATGTTCTTTCGTAATTCAGATAAATATTGCCACTCGTCAAACTATTTTATTAAATGGTTTTACATATTGTTCGCTAAAGTGATGCAAGCATTTTGCTAATGACATTCTATGATTTATTGCGTAATCAAATTTAGGGGGAAAGGTACACAAATAAGAGCCAATAAAATTTTAATAGACAATAAATAATCCTTCGACAGTTCTGCCGTGACCCGGATTCGAACCGGGGTTATTGCGGCCACAACGCAAGGTCCTAACCACTAGACTACCACTAGACTATCTCGGAAGTGATTTCTATGTGTATATTGTGAAAAAGCTCACTAACCGTTGGCTAATACACATACCTGACCTGACAACAGGACACAAAATCTTGAATAGAGCGGATTCCCATAACATTTCGAGGGAAAAACATACTGCGGTCAAATTTTTCCTGTAGGTAAAATTGAATCTAAAAAACCTAGTACAAATTACCTCAATATTTTTTCAATAAAAACTGAATGAGACCATTATATGGCTCAATACACAAACTATACGACACTAGCTGAGATGCCTGTCACACTTTCGCGTGTTTTAGTGACTGTAATGTTAAAATTTAAAGAAAAAAAATAAAAATTTCTTTTAACAAATATCAGTTATGTTTTCTCAGGCGGCCTACGGCCACCTTCGCTACATACCAAGTTATACTCATAAGCTATATTTACTTTTCTACTCTATTTTAGTTAAATTAAATTGATATTTTGATTTATTGATTTATTGCCTGTCACACTTTCGCGAGTTTGAGTAGATGACATGATGAAATTTAAAGAAAAAAAAAAGAAAAAATTCTCATTGTAAAAAATATCAGTTATGTTTTCTCAGGCGGCCTACGGCCACCTTCGCTACAGACCAAGTTATACTAATTAGCTATTTACATTTTAATTTTTTTTAGTTTAATTTAATTAATTTTAAATTTGAAGTTTATCGGCTGTAATCATTCTTGATTGTACTATCACTATAACTAACATCAGTTGTGTTTTCTCAATCAGCCTACGGCCACCTTCGCTACAGACCAAGTTATACACATTAGCTATTTACCTTCAAACTTTATTTAAGTTTAATTTAATTGTTCTTTGAAATTTAATTCGAAAAATACTGAAACAGTAATACAAATATTATTAGTATCAGTTGTGTTTTTCTCAGGCGGCCTACGGCCACCTTCGCTACAGACCAAGTTATACACATTAGCTATTTACCTTTAAACTTTATTTAAGTTTAATTTAATTGTTCTTTGAAATTTAATTCGAAAAATACTGAAACAGTAATATAAATATTATTAGTATCAGTTGTGTTTTTCTCAGGCGGCCTACGGCCACCTTCGTGCTTATAAAAAATAGCTAGGGGATCGCTCAAGTCTCATGAACAGCGATCCGGAAGGCATCGCCGGGCCCACGCTTGTTGCGCGGTGCCCCCGGAGGGGGCCCCAACCGCGCAACAATGCGCGGGTCCCCCCGGCTCGCTCCGGTCCCGCTGGTCATTCGACAATCGCCGATCGTAGTTAATTAATTATGTTTACTGACTGATTGTGTTCTTATGTATTTTTTCCTTTTGACAAATTATTATTAAAATAGCAAGCATTCCTTATTTAAGTTTTCTCAGGCGGCCTGCGGCCACCTTCGCCAACAAACCAAGTTATACCCATTAGCTATTACCTTTTTACTCAAATATTCTTATTTTAATGAAATTTTACATATAATTTCAAATTTTAGTTTTATATCACCATGTTTTCTCAGGCGGCCCACGGGCACCTTCCCTTCATAGCCAATGGGAAGCTTTTCTGTGGAAACCCAGGTTTTCACTTAACTTACCCCTACCAAGTTTACTCCTTACCCCTCCCATTCAGCTGTTGACTGATAAACAAATTAGATTTATTCGACTTTATTTCTGTTGTCGTGTCACATAATTTTTTTTTTAATTGTTTCCAAGGAATACATTCAGATTTTAAATATATATACATTTAGTGGGTTACGCTATTGGATGAGTTCATTAGATTCGCATCAGTCACATTGGTATTAGCAGCTTTTTCCACCTTTGACCCATTCAATTCCAATTTGGTGTTACAGCCGAGAAGTAGGTATTCAATAAGCGTTTTCCACCTCCATCCATTTCAATAGATAGTAGTACAGGTTGGGTTACCCGTATGGCACTTTCTTTCTATGGTAAAATTCCCATCTACTTGAGACATTTCAAAGTGAAAGGTAGAATGGCGTACCTTACTCCGCTAATTAACGTTTAATTCATTAACAACGATGTATTTCAAATTTACAATCACTGAATATGATAGACCTAATTTGTAAACAGATAGTTCACTTTTTTAACTTAACAGCTCACTTGATTTGTAAAAGTTACGACAGTTTCCAGTCACGAAACGTTCAAATCACGGCCCCCATAGCGTACACACTCACATCCGGTCGAAGGTGAATAAATTCAAAAAAGAGCCGTAAAAGCAGTTTGAATTTCCCTCCGACCCTCTAAGCCAATGGGAAGCGTTCCCGTGGACTTGGACGGTTTTTCACGTTTATTTCGTGATTTTCACACGACTTTATTTTTTTCGACGGGGCTATTTTGTAGCCCTTGAAAATGCGCATCTTTTCACCTGCAATGCCCTGTGTGGCAAATCAGTTTTTAACCCTCAAAATCTCGAAAGTGTGTGTGATGCCGGGAAATGTAAGAGTCACGTGATGCTCTCGACCAATCCCAGAGCCGCTGGCCAGACGAATTCCGGAAGTTTACGGTTTTCATCAAACTCACAGACGCCAACCGGGCTTCACTGAAGAGACTAGCTGAGAGGCCTGTCGACTTTCGCGTTCGATTTAGAATTAAATTTCAGTTGGAAACAAAAAAAAATTGTGAAAATCGGATGAGAAATGAATGTTTTCGGTCAAATTTTGGTGAAGCCGTCCCCAACCGGCGGTATTATGTGCGCAAAAAATAATTGTAAAATTTTATAACTGAAAGACTTTTCTCAGGCACCTTCGTCACACTTATTATTCCTGCCTATTGATTGACAGAAAAAATCCTTGGTCAACTGCTTAGTTTAGTTTTTAACAATATAACCAGTCACTTCTATGCCTGTGCCGGTTGATTGCGATAATATATATTGGTCGAACTACTTTTGTTGCACAAAAATATCACTTCGGCATCACCGGTTGATAACCCTACAAACGTTTCAAAACTCAAATACACTTTATTTTCTTTTCTCAGGCGGCCTTCGGCCACCTTCGTTTTTCCTTGCTAAACAAAACAAAACTCTCACTTGATCAAACCAGCCGATTGAAAACATTTTTATGTTTGTTGCATCTTTTCACTTGCAACATTTTTCGTGAGAAATGTGTTTATAGCCCTCAAAAATGGGAAAAAGTCGTTAATTAAAAAAACTTCAACCAGTCACGTGACCGGGATTGAGCTTTCGACGGAAAAATGCCATGGTCAAATGCTGAGTTTAATTTGATAATCCTGCAAACAATTCAAAACTCAAATATACTTAATTTTCTTTTCTCAGGCGGCCTTCGGCCACCTTCGTTTTTCCTTGCTAAACAAACAAACTCTCACTTGATCACGCCGGCCGATTGAAAACATTTTAAATTTTTTATGTCGCCTACTGATTTTTACTTAAGTATTTTTTTATTCAGTCACTTTTGTGCCTGTGCCGGTTGATTGCGATAAAGCATATTGGTCGCACTACTTTAGTTGCACACAAATATCACTTCCTAATGCCGGCCGGTTGATAATCCTGCAAACTATTCAAAACTCAAATACACTTAATTTTCTTTTCTCACGCGGCCTGCGGCCACCTTCGTTTTTCCTTGCTTAACAAAACAAATACTCACTTGATGACGCCGGCCGGTTATGAAACATTTTTATGTCGCCTACGGATTTTTACTTAAGTATTTTTTATTCAGTCACTTTTGTACCTGTGCCGGTTGATTGTGATAAATCATATTGGTCGCACTACTTTAGTTGCACACAAATATCACTTCCTAATGCCGGCCGGTTGATAATCCTGCAAACTATTCAAAACTCAAATACACTTAATTTCCTTTTCTCAGGCGGCCTTCGGCCACCTTCGTTTTTCCTTGCTAAACAAAACAAAAAGTCACTTGAGAGCGGCGGCCGATCGGAAACACTTATATGTTGCCTATTAATTTTTACTTGAGTTTTTTTTGTAAAAGTACAAGTCACTTCATAATATGAGCCGGTTAATTTTTTACCTTTGGTGCATACCTGATACACTTTGAAACTTTTTCTCAGGCGGCCTTCGGCCACCTTCGTTACTCCTTTCACCACCAAGTTTCCTATTGACTTGTAATTTTTTCCCCCATAAAAAGTAAAATTTTTTGGTCGAAGTACAAGTCACTTTATTATCCAGGCGGGTTAATTTTTTAACTTAGTGCACACCTCCGTTACTTTTAAATAATTTACAAATTTCTCATCCCAATCACCTGTTCTATGTAAGAAAAATTTCATCCGAGAATTTTCGGGTTGATATGATTATAGTGGTAAATTTTAATTTAATTCAGAGATTTCAGATGAGTTTGGCAGTTTGATCAGGTTGCGTGATGGTCATTTTGGTTATATGTAGTTTCTCCCACCCCAACCTGTTTAACCCAATCAGCTAGGCCGAAAGGCAGGTTCAAGGGCGAGATTTTCCATCTCCAACTAATTTATAATTTAAGTTTCAGTGCAGATCTAGTAGACCGCATTACACTTGCTTGGTAGATATTTCAATACGAAATCCCCATCTACTTGAGCCATTTAATCGTTGTAGGTAGAATGGTGTCTCAAACGCCGGTAAAACACATTTAATTCATACAAAAATAATCAATTTAACTTTTTAATCACTACAATTGATAGGCCTAATTGATTAACACTATGTTCACTTTTTACATTTTAATTATCACTTGTATTTAAAAAGTTATGACCGTTTCTAGTCCCGAAACGGTCAAATCACGGTCCCCCATTCGTACTCAGTCACATCCGGTCAAAGGGGAAAAAGTTTGAAAAAACAGCCGTAAAACCAGTTTGAATTGAGCGCCTTGGCTCTGGGCCAATGGGAAGCGTTCCCGCAGACTGTCACGGTTTTTCACGATTATTTCGGGATTTTTCCTCTAATTTTTTTTTTCTGGCGGGGCTCGATTGTAGCCCTTGTCATTGCGCATCTTTTCACCTGCAACAATTTCCGTGAAAAATGTAGTCTAACCCCTGAAAAAACGGAAAAACCGATTTATTTTCAAAATGCCAACCAGTCACGTGACCGGATTTAAGCCCTCTGCACCAATCAGAGGGCGTTTAGGAACCTACACACTTCCGAGTTTACGACCGGACGTCACTGACAGACAGAGACCACTCGGCAAACCAGTGAATAGACTAGCTGAGAGGCCTGTCGACTTTTGCGTTCAATTTAGAATTAAATTTAAGTTGGAAACAAAAAAAAGATTGTGAAAATCGGATGAGAAATGAATGTTTTCGGTCAATTTGTGGCGAAGCCGTCCCCAACCGGCGGTATTGTGAGCGCAAAAAATAATTCTCAAATTTTATTACTGAAAGACTTTTCTCAGGCGGCCTGCGGCCACCTTCGTCACACTTAAACTTTTTATTCCTGCCGGTTGATTGACAGAAAAAATCCTTGGTCAACTGTTTAGTTTAATTTTTAACAATATAACCAGTCACTTCTGTGCCTGTGCCGGTTGATTGCGATAAAATATATTGGTTAAACTACTTTTGTTGCACTAAAATATCACTTCGGCATCACCGGTTGATAATCCTACAAACGTTTCAAAACTCAAATACACTTTATTTTCTTTTCTCAGGCGGCCTACGGCCACCTTCGTTTTTCCTTGCTAAACAAAACAAAACTCTCACTTGATCAAACCAGCCGATTGAAAACACTTTTATGTTTGTTGCATCTTTTCACTTGCAACATTTTTTGTAAGAAATGTGTTTATAGCCCTCAAAAATGGGAAAAGGTCGTTAATTTAAAAAACTTCAACCAGTCACGTGACCGGAATTGAGCTTTCGACGGAAAAATGCCATGGTCAAATGCTGAGTTTAATTTTTTACAATATAACCAGTCACTTTTGTGCCTGTGCCGGTTAACTGCGAAAAATCATACTGGTCGACCTACTTTTGTTGCACACAAATACCACCTCCTAATGCCGGCCGGTTGATAATCCTGCAAACTATTCAAAACTCAAATATACTTAATTTTCTTTTCTCAGGCGGCCTTCGGCCACCTTCGTTTCTCCTTGCTAAACAAAACAAACTCTCACTTGATCACGCCGGCCGATTGAAAACATTTTAAATTTTTTATGTCGCCTACTGATTTTTACTTAAGTATTTTTTAAACAAAACAAATACTCACTTGATCACGCCGGCCGGTTAGGCAACCTTTTTTTGTCGCCAACTGATTTTTACTTAAGTATTTCTTATTCAGTCACTTTTGTACCTTTGCCGGTTGATTGCGATAAGATATATTGGTCGCACTACTTGTGTTGCTCAAAAGCATCACTTCGGCATCACCGGTTGATAATCCTGCAAACGTTTCAATAGTCAAATACACCTAATTTTCTTTTCTCAGGCGGCCTTCGGCCACCTTCGTTTTTCCTTGCCAAACAAAACAAAAACTCACTTGATAACGCCGGCCGATTGAAAACATTTTGATGTCGCCAACAAATTTTTACTTGAGTATTTTTACTCTTTTTTTTCGTGCCTATACCTGTTGACTGCCATAAAAATGTTTGGGTTAAATGCATAATTTCCGTGCAAAAATACCAATCACTTCATAATGCCAGGCGGTTGATAGCATATTTTTTTCCAAGTGAAAGTGTACTTAACATATTTTCTCAGGCGGCCTACGGCCACCTTCGTAACCAGTGTCTCCACCAAGTTTCCTGTTGACTTGTATATTTTTTCCCCGGCAAAATTTAAAATTTCTATAATATGTAATATTTTTATAATGTAAAATCACTTCATAATGCCAGGCGGTTGATAGCATATTTTTTTCCAAGTGAAAGTGTACTTAACATATTTTCTCAGGCGGCAAGTTTCCTGTTGACTTGTAATTTTTTTCCCCGGCAAAATGTAAAATTTCGTTTGTCGAATTAGAAATCACTTTATCATCTCGGCCGGTTAATATATTTACTTAGTGCATAACCAAGTTTCTTAAATACTTTTACTCCTCGCTTCTTCAATTCACCCATTCTGTGAGAGAAAGTAAAATTTCATCCGAGATAATCATACTTGTCAGTGTTAAAGAATTGTTTTAATTTTAGTTAGGAGTTTTATAAGTGAGAAACGCAGCTTGATCAGGTTGCGTAATGCTCACTTTTGAGTTGGTTGTTTCTACCACCTTTGGCCAATACAATGCCACTCAGCTAGGCTGAGAGGCAGGTCCAAAGGCAGATAATTCCACTTCCACCAGTTCCAAAAATTGAGGTCCATGCAAGAGGTATTACCATATTGCATTGGATTTCTTGGGTGATATCCCCATCTACTTGAGCCATTTAATCGTTGTAGGTAGACTGGTGTCTCAAACGCCGGTAAAATACATTTAATTCTTACATAACAATAAATTTCAACTTAATAGTCATTGCATAATGTTGGCCTTATTGATTTACACCTAGTTCACTTTTTAAATTTGTGATAACACTTGAATTGCAAAAGTTACGAACGTTTCAAGTCCCGAAACGTTCAAATCACGGCCCCCATGCTTACAAAGTCACATCCGGTTGAAGGGGTAAAAATTCGAAAAAAGAGCCGTAAAACCAGTTTGAATTTAGCGCCGTACCTATGGGCCAATGGGAAGCGTTCCCGTAGACTTGAACGGTTTTTCACGATTATTTCGTGATTTTTCCTCTAAATTTTTTTTTCTGGCGGGGCTCGATTGTAGCCCTTGTCATTGCGCATCTTTTCACCTGCAACATTTTCCGTGAAAAATGTAGTTTAAGCCCTGAAAAATGAGAAAAACTTATTTATTTTCAAAAATCCAACCAGTCACGTGACCGGATTTAAGCCCTTGTAAACCAATGAAAAAGCAAGGAGCGCCACACACTTCCGGCTGTGACGGCGTAAAGTCACAGACGTACAGACACCACTCGGCAACCGTGAATGAGACTAGCTGAGAGGCCTGTCGACTTTTCCAATCTGTCAGAAATTAAATTTTAAGTGGAAACCAAAAAAAAATCGTTGCAATCGGTTGAGAAATGAGCTTATTAAATATTTTCCAAAGATGCATTTTTTTTGTCATTAATAATATACTTGAAAAATTATTTTCCTCTTACCTCCTCTCTCTTTACTCTTCTCGCGAAAAACTGTTCTACGATGGAAGAATTATTAAATCCTAACAATTTATACGCTTTAGTGGTGAACTGAATGAGTTTAATATTCAAAATGTTAAATGGATTCCGCAACTTCATCAGATTGCGTAATCGTCATTTTTGATTTTAGTAGCATCCCCCACCTTGACCTGGGTAATTCCAATCAGCTAAGAGAGGCAGGTCCAAAGACAGGATCTTCTACATCTTTCCATTCTAAAATTTTGATCCAGTGCTGGTCTTAAAGACCACATTACACTTGCTTAGATACTCTATTCATCTGGTATCCCCAGCTACTTGTGCCATTTCATAGTTAAAAGGAAGAAATGCGTCTCAAAAGCCGCTAAAACACATTTATTTGTTAAATGACAATGTATTTCAACTTTTTAATCACTGCATAATGTTAACCTAATTGATTAACACATAGTTCACTTTGTAAATTTAGATTATCACTTGTATCGCAAAAGTTATGACAGTTTCCAGTCACGAAACGTTCAAATAATGCTACCGATAGCGTACACACTAACATCCGGTCGAATGGAGAAAGTTTTAAAAAAAGCCGTCAAAGCAGTTTGAATTTAGCGCCGTGCGTTTCAGCCAATGAACGTGGATTTTCCCGTTGATAATATTTATATTCCTGATTTTCGCACGAATTTATCAAATGTGGAGAAAATATACTGTCTGAGTGATGCCACAATTTGTAAATGTTGTTTGCTAATGATTTAGTACTTAATATTTAGTTGTAATTGGGTTTATATTTATTTGAAATAAAATTCAAATTTATTGTTTTGCGACAAAATACTTGGTTAAACCATTTATTAATCACAATGAATGAAACTGAAACATGAAATGACATAATTAAAAAAATGTTTTTTCTTCTCAAAGTATAATGAAATGGCACAATAGAAATAAAGGTAAGGATAAGAATGGGAACATATTGATTAATTGAACATTGAAAAACATTGCTTGACTAAATTTATTTAATAATTAAATTGCACAATTAGAAAAATAGGTAAGGGTATAAATGGGAACATGTTTATTGACTTTAACTAAAAAGAAAATTGTTGATTCAAATAGTAAAGATGATTATCCACCACGACTAAAGATCTCCCGGTATACGATGTTCTTGGTGAAGACTCTTCTCGATCCTTTGATGAGGCGCCCTTGGGATGGTAATGGACCCGTGCCATCGACGATAGAAATCTATAAGAAAAGATGGTTAGTGGTTGCAATCTGAATTTCTAATACTACTATTTATATAAATTACCTTGACTCCTGCTCTTGTTGTAGCTCGAGAGAAGGCGACGTAGAGCTGACCATGACCGAATACTGGTGCCGATAGATAGATGCCGATCTTGTTGAAGGTCTGGCCTTGCGATTTGTTGATGGTCATCGCAAAAGCAAGTACAACAGGGAACTGATGGCGCTTGAGAGTGAAAGGGATGTCGGCATCGCTAGGACTGATGGTGATTCGCGGAATGAAAACAATTTTCCCCTTTTGTTTTCCTGAGGCATGTTCAGCTTTGATGACGTTTTGTGACAATCCACGCACAAATAGACGGGTTCCATTGCAGAGGCTGTTCTTGGTGTCTAAGTTTTTGAGAACCATGATGATGCTTCCAACTTTCAAGCTGGATTTATAAAGAGTATAAAATATTGTTTGGTTTTTGTTTTATAAGAAATGGTAAATGATTATTATATATTACCTCAAAGAATGTTGAGGCAAACCGGACACCTCGAGAGTGTTGAGAAATTCGGTCGGATAGTTGGATACTTCGTCAGGATCTTGTGAGTCGATGCAATCTACACTCTTGTAGCTGTGCATCTCACCTGGAATCATCTTCTTCACTATCTTGAAGTTGATTTCCCTGCAGTCTTGGTTTTTGGGACAAAGAATGGCTCGTTCACAGAGTTGATCTTCATGTCCAGGCTGAAAGATCTCACCATCATCTCCATAGACGTGACTGATAATATCTTTTCCATCTTCCAGGATGAAATCTGACGGAATTTCAATCATGTCACTTCCGAAATCAAGTCCAGGACCAGTGTTGGCTGTAAGTGTTCCATCTCCGAGCTCCCTGAGCCAGTCAGAGTACTCTTGGCTGTCAGTAGCAGTCCTCATATTCTGAGTCAGCCGAATGATCTTGTATCCCTCCCAAGTTGGTGAAGATTTGATTGAAGCTTCGACGATTTTGACTCGATGACCGTGAGGAACAATTGGAAGGCACTGCCTAAAATCTCCACCCAAGAGAACGGGCTTACCACCATAAGGTAAATCTGGTTTCTTCATGACAACCCTTAGAAGCTTGTCGACGGCGTTGAGTGCGTGGCAAGGAGTCATGGTAGCTTCATCCCAGATGATCAGTTTTGCTTCCTTCAGTAGAGCTGCTTGAGGAGAAGAAAGCTCTATCTTGGATGACGTAGTTTCTGTAATCGGAGGATACAGTCTAAATTGCGAGTGATACGTCTTTCCATTGATGAGAAGGGTAGCTGCAATACCAGTCGAAGCAACTGAAATTACACTGTCTCCCCTAGACAAAACCTTTTAATAGAAAAGATAACCAAATAAATTATTGACCCAATCAAATTGAAACGAAAAATGACTATTTACCTTTCTTGCTATTGCCTTGTAGAGAAAAGTCTTGCCAGTACCACCTGGTCCATCAAGAAAGAACTGTCTCGGATGAATGTTTTTGTTGTATATGGTTTCCATAATTGAATTGTAGGCATCCCTTTGCCGTGTTGAACTTGGCAGAACTGAGTTGAAATGCTGTCAAGTGATCCTCCATTGTTGGTTCATCTTCGTTCTGGAACGCATCATTCAAAGCTTCTCCAAGCAATACAGTGTCAACTGCTGGAAGGCCATAGTCTTTAAGGCTTTTTCCATTTCTATCAAGTGCGATCTCGATGCCTTTAAGAGCAAGGTTTCTGGCAATTTCGGGTGAGTGATTTTGAAGAAAATCCTCTGAAAGATGGTGAACGTTGTCCTCAAAGAGTTGGAGAGCATCCCTCGGCATGCCGTGCACACACATCAAGGCGAATAGGTCTCTGAGCTGACTCGGCATTTGATAGGCGGCGGCTTCTTGTAGAGTGGTTGCCAAGTTCTTGTCATCTTCTAGAAGGTTAAGGGCGATGGCAGCTTCTAAATATTGTATAAGAGAAAATATTATTAATGAAATCATAGAATATCATCACAAATGTACGAATAAATTTTTTGTGAAATCAAATAAAAATTACCTTTGAATGTAGGATGTTCAACAGTGATGTTGTCTTTGGTGACCGTTCGTAGATTTTCAAATGACGTTGCTCCTTTGATGTTAAGAACCAGAAGACGCAAACAATACCGCTCAATTTCTCGAAAAGACACTGTGTAGAGTCTTCCTATGACGTCCTCATTCTTTTTTCTTCTTGTCCAGATTCCAACCTTGTCTTTCCAGACGTAGTGTTCAGGAATTTGTCGGTAGTTGAGCGATCTTGCAAATGCGTCTTGTTTGTTGAGGTTGAACCAGGCAGTGAGTTTAGTATCTCTACCATATGCCTTTTCCAAAGCTTCACGCTCTTTCCCGGGCTTAAAGGTAAGATAATGTTGATCTTTCATTTCGCAGGGTAGTCTGATGACGGCATGGGATCGATAAGTCATGGGATACTTGAAAATCCGCCACATTGCTTCAATGGCACAAAGGTATCTGCTATCCATATAAGATTGGATTTCATCCCAAACTACTCTTCCTCTTGTGGTATTGCTGCTCGTCCCGGTGCTGACTTTGATGTTGGCACAGTCATGTCCCTTGTAGACGTAGGCAAAAAGATATTTGACTGATGCGAGTGAAGCGACGATTTCAACGTTGATGTGTGCATCGTATTTCGCACAGAGGAAGGGGTTGTAGGGAACAACCCATCGGTTGTCCACAGTAAGAGGACCGTTCTGCTTTTGGATGGTGAAAGTCTTGCCGTCATCTCTTCTTCGATATAAGGGAAAATCTCCTGGAACTGCTACTGTCTCTGGTGCAAAAGCCTTCGGATAGTTCTTGGTACAGTGACCAGCATCCATGCAAGGGCTAGCTTTGTTCATATCTCCGCACGGTCCGTGGATCATGGAGCTCGTAATGGTCTTGAACAATGCAGGATTTTTGTCTTTGTCGGGAAGCTCAGCGCAGACAATTAGGTCGTATTCTTCTCCTGTCTTGGGCTTGTCATCGTCCGCCAAAATGAGGAGCATGTGAGCGTGAGGAAGACCTCTCTTCTGGAACTCTATGACGTGAATTCTTGCAACCACCTTTCCAAAGATTTGGCCCTGTTGAATATCTTTGCATATCCCCTTGAGCTTTTCTTGAAAGACGCGTGCCACAATGTCTGGTCGATCTTTAGGCGTCTGTCCTGGTTTTCCGGGTTGCCCTTTATAAACATTAGCGGCTATTTCCCTCCACTTTGGATTGCAGGTAACTGTGATGAAAAGATCTGGTTTTCCATATTTCCCTACAATTGCCATGGCGTCCTGGTAAGCTTGCTTCATGTGTCGTACACCACCGATGAAAGTAGATGGCAGGATCCTAATTTCTCCGACGTCCAATTTCTCCCTGTCAGCCTTTTCCTGCACAAAGTCTCGTACATAGCGGTATTGGCCAGCACGAATTTCCGCCTGGTTCAGAGCAAACCAAGTGAGACGATTTGCTTCTCCTTTTAAAAATGAATCGATGGCAAAACGTTCCATTAGTTTTCCTCCCCAGAAAATTGGATTAAACCCTTCATAAGTACGAATGCAGAATCTGTAGGAGTAGTAGTGGAATATTGTGAGACGTCGATTTCTGGATACATCTTCATTTTCTCCTGTTAAAATACAAAAAAATATAGTATTAATATTTTTTGAATAAATATTGAAAAAAGAAACCGTACCGTCTACAATTTCTTCAGCTTCGTCACCAAGTTCTTCACCTGTAATCAAAAGTAAACGTTATAAAATACTCAATAAATGTAAATAAGGAATGTTTAATGTTACCGTTGTCATCTTCAAGTCCAAATCCCAGTTGTTGTTCATCTCCAACATAAAGAACTTCGGATTGAGCGGTGGCGTGCACTATGTCTTGTTCTTCTTCTTGTTCGGTAGATACTTCAGCAATGGGTTCAAGAGGCCGCACTTGCCTCATATCAGTACTATAGCCGGGAGCACCAGATGGGAAGAATATTGGGTAGGCCATTGGATCACACATTGGATGCATGTATGTCATTTTCACCCAAGGTTCGTTTTCAGATGGAACGATGAGCCTTGCTACGTATTCGCGATTTCCAGGAGGTGCTCCATCAACGCTCTTAAAAATGCAGGCGACATCATTGCTGGTTGGTTGATTGTAGCGCCGTTGGTCATCATTTCTTCTGTCGGTATGGATCATTAAGCGAACATGATGCATAACTCGATTTTCGGAAGCTGCTAATAAAATCTCTTCTTGTTCACACGCTCTCAAGGACTTGTACATTTCAGCTAAAGGGTGATGCGTGCGGATCTCGTAATCCAGAGTTTGGAGTAATCCTAGTATGAGCTTGTTATAAAACACATTCTCACTGCGCACAACAGCAGCCTCGGCATCGTCCAGAAAGTACAACTGGGAGTAGTTTGGCTTTTTGGTTGAGTTTTCTCGAGGGCGAACTTGAGAAAGGCAGTGCGTTATTTGACCTGCAACTCGAACTGTAGGCGGTCCCCTCCCTTGAAGACCTTCAGGATGTTCATATTCAGTAGAGACGAATGAAAGTGCGTTGTTGTACCTGTAACAAATAAATTGGTTAAATCTATAATTTAAATTGTATTTAAAAAAAATGAAATTACTGGATGATGTTAGTTTTAAAAGGTTCTGAATGTTGATGGGTTCCATCGAGCAGAGCAGTGATGGTATCAGGACAAAAACCAGGAGGAGGAAGCACCACTCTTCCCTTGTTGCAGCACATCGAGAATTTCCCATCAGATGGTCGTTCACTCTTGAAAAAATCAGCTTTGCAGTATTTACAAACTTGATCCATTTCACCGAGGTCAAAGAGAGGTACTTGAGCGTCATTGTGGATTCCATCAAGAGCGAGACGGTAGGTTTTAGCCTTTCGAATGGCCCTCTGCAAACATCTTTGTCGATTTCGCTCCTGGTGCTCGTCTAACGGTTCAGCTTCTCTCACTTCTGCATGATGAGCAGCGTCTTGCTGTCTACGTCTTGTGGTAGCATCTTCATCTTCATTTTCTCGATTTCTTGCTTGTCTTGAGACTTCTGAAGCTTTCCTTCCTTTAGAAGAATCGATTGATTCTTTAAGTCTTTTTTGTCTCTTGTTCTGGCTGTCATTTTCCAGCCGAGTTTTTCTTTTTTCGGCATTCTCATTACTTCTTGCTGCTGCTACTATCTGGGCATGAGGAATTGGTTGTTGATTTTGCGTAGATTCTAATTCAGGTTGAAGAGAAGATGATGGGTTAGGAAACAGTTCTGCAGTAGTGTCTTGATTGGGATTACGTGATTGATTTATTGCTTCCAAATCAGCTTTTTTCTTGGCCCTAGATTTTCGAGCTCTTTCTGCATTATTTTGTTTCCTTAATTGTTCTGATGTTGCAGAATCATTTTGAGCACAAGATGACGTTTGATTGCCATTCTGTGTTTGATCATTTATTTCTGATTGGATCAGTGGCTGTTGAAGATGAGGTGAAGTTGATTGTACCACAGGTGTTGTCAGGTGAACCTCTGGTTGATCTTGAAGACCTGATGTTCCTGGTACTGGACCTGCAGAGTTGATTTGAGTTGAGTCGTCTGTTGTTTTCTTCGCTTTCTTTGCTCGATACGTCCGCATATAATCTGCCTTTTTCTTTTTCTTTATTTCTTCTGCTGTTGCTGGATCGTTTTGAGCACAAAGCAATGGTTGTTCAATATCTTTTGCTGGGGTAGTAGTTTGTGGTGGGATCAGTGGCTGTTGAAGAGGAAGTGAAGAAGATGTCGGATTTTCAGCTGAAGGTGATGGTGCCACAGGTCTTGAGCTATTTGTTTTTACGTTTTTAGTAACTGCTGGTTTGTGTGCTGGTGTTTGAACTGCATGGCCAGATGGACCAGGGAGGGTTTCTGAACTTGCAGTTGTCGCCGCCTTCTTCTTTTCCTTACTTAATTTAGCTCTTTCTCTCTCTTTTCGTAACCTTTCTTCCCTAGCTTCTGGAGTCTCTTGGGCCCTGAGGAACTTCTTACGCTCTGCACTGAATTTCTTATCTTCTGCTATTTGTTCGAGCGTTCGCTTTGGTGGCATGATGACACCTTGATATTTGCGGATCTGTTTGATAATAATAAAGAGAAGGGCGAAAATATAAAATTAAAACGTGGAATAAATATCTATAAATGACATAAATACTCTTCATAGCAAACATAGTAAATCACATTCAATATAAATAATACAAAATATTGACCTTTATTTATTTTTGGTCTTAAGCGCACAGTTATGATTAAACAATAATCCTCTTCTTGATCATTTGATAATCAGGGAAACGTGTTGCAGGGTTATACGTTTAAGGATTTTCTTGACCTTTTGTCGGTCGGGAAACGTACAGGGCTATACGATAGAGGATGTTCTCGACCTCTTGTGGTCTGTTTGTTATTCTAAATTAAAATTAGGTTGATCTCTTCATGACCGGGAAACGTACGGGCTAGCATGTACAAAACGGGATTTTCTGACCTCTTGTTGGTCTGGCCAGTACGGTAATATATGAAATGCGTTTCATTATAATAAACGCACTGTAATTCCATATATATTGGTACGGCGGATTTGGGGCCTAAGAGTGGAAAGACCACTGGGAGTGGGATAGACCACTAACTGGGTTTGATTTGTTAAAAAATGTACGTATTCCGGGATTAGAGTGTTTGCCTACGCAACACAACCAAGCTCGCCACATTCTTACACGCATCGATGATTGTGATTTTACGGGAAAGAGGACGGCCGAAACCGGGAAATGGCCCTCATATCCCATTACGAACTTTAAGGTAGGCGAAATTTTAGTGGTTGGCCGAAAAGTAGAGTCATACGTATCTACACCGGCATTGCGTGAAAAAGAAAAGTAATGCTTACGCTTCATATTACAGAATGAAGCACAAGTAAAACCCTTTACTACGAAGATTTGTGCTGTGAGGGTTGGATACATTGCGATAGGAAAGGTTTGAATAGGTTTTGCCCAAGGATTGAGGAATTTTAGCAAAAACTTACGTGTATTTAAAGTCGTGTTTCTTGAACCAGTCTGAAAAGATGTTGAAAAAAAAAATTATTTTATGATGCACAAAATTAATTATGAATTTTAAAAAATGAAGAATTGATTACGTACCTATGAATACTCAGTGGAATCGACTAATGATAGGCAAAGTCTTGTCAAATTCTCGAACCAGAAAGGCATCTATAATTATTGTGAAAAGACAATTTGTTTACTTATTTGTTGGCAATTTATTGAAAAAAGGGGAAAATATTGAGACTGGTGTCACTCGAACACCAATTTTGTAATATTAAAAGTTTCTTGATTATAAAGGAAAATTAAAAATTTTGAGACTGGTCAGACTCGAACACATATGCATCCTGGAACACAGGTATAGTTCTAAAATGAAGAGGGAAAATCGAATCAAAAATTTCTTGACTTTCCTAATAACATTTGTCAGTATTAGAGAGATAAATTGAGAAACACAATAATGAGTAATATGTGCCACATAATTATTTGCATGGTTATGTAATTATAAAGTGTATTTGTTCAATTTGTAGTGCCATTTTGCAATTATTTTAGTTGCCAATAACACATGTTATGTTGATATTACATTACTGTATAAATAAATAATAATTTGAAACGACCGGTACCAATGGACTTTGCGGGCAAGTGAGAGCTGGGAGCGAACAGGCTGCTGCAGCCAGATGCAGCACATATTAGGGGAGATGATTTTTCATCGGTGGACTTGCCGGGCAAGTGAGAGCTGGGAGCGAACAGGCTGCTGCAGCCAGATGCAGCACATATTAGGGGAGATGATTTTTCATCGGTGGACTTGCCGGGCAAGTGAGAGCTGGGAGCGAACAGGCTGCTGCAGCCAGATGCAGCACATATTAGGGGAGATGATTTTTCATCGGTGGACTTGCCGGGCAAGTGAGAGCTGGGAGCGAACAGGCTGCTGCAGCCAGATGCAGCACATATTAGGGGAGATAAAAAAAAAAAAATTTATTTCTATTAGAAAGAGAATAAGTACCAAAAGGTTCATATCCAGGAATGGCCGCAAGTTTAGGGAAGCTACCTGGAATTAAAATTGAAAAAAAAAATTGTCTTGGATATTCATATATAATGAATGTAGTTTATAAACGCTTATTACCTTACTGAACTGAATAGAAAAGAAGATTAAGTTATTAAATGATTGGTTGTCAAATTGATTTCGAGAACGTCGGGAAGAGCACGTGGTTCTCAGGTCTTCTTGGGTTGAAGCTCCCCTTTTTTAAGCAGACGACGTATAAATTAAAGCACAGCTTGTTTAGCAGACGACAGTTTAAAAGCAGGTCAGTTCTGATTTATTTGTTATTGTGAACACACGTGTTTTGATTAGCTGATTATACCCATCATCATGGATAAACTCGACGGAAGCCGTAAGTAAATTGTCATACGAATAATTAAATGTTATCATAACTTAATTTATTTCCTTTTATAATCCTAGAAAATATGTTCAAAACATCTGAAGAAGAGTTGCAGTATGGTTCGTCACCGGAAACGGTCGAGTCCCCATCCAAAAAGCAGAAAACGTCACTTGAAAATTCTGTTCTCAACACCACTCTCAGAGGTAATAATTGTTATTTATGATAATATGTGGAAATGAGTGTTATCTTTTTTTTTTCTTTTAGGAGAATTATTGTCAGATGAAGACGACGATGTATTCACGCAATGCGAAATGCCAGTAGCTGAATCACCGGAAGTTATTGCGGCGAGGAAGGAGGACGCGAGGAAGCAAGAGGCCAAGGAGAAGCTCAAGAAATCCACTGAGAATCAAATCTTTCAAACTAAACTCTCCATAGTTGATGATTTGAACAAACTTCAACAATGGAAATCGGATTTGGGACATGCAAAAATCCACAATAAAGTGAGTAATTAAAAAAAAAGTTAAACATTAATGTTTTCTAATAAAATATTTATTTTTTTTTTATTTAGGCAGCTAAAAATGCGGCTGCTTTGGCACTTAGTGCTGAATCGAAGGCCGGTCTCGAATTGGCAAACTTGCTGGTGAAACATGAGGCAGAAAAAAAAGCAGCGATGGATACCTTTAAGACTGCCAAGCAAGATCATGCGAGCAAAGCAGCAGAATCCAACCGGAAGAACGGAATATTCGTGGGCATCAGTGCCAAGATTACTTTAAAAGAAAAATTAGTTACCAATAAGCAATGCTATCAGAAGAAATTGGAAGAAAAGTTGAAGCCAGCAGTTTGAAATTTAGTTTTCATTCTTTTCTCCTTAATTTGACGGAAATAGGAAAATAAACTCTTCTTTTTTCCCCTCTTTATTTTAAATGTTTACCTTTAATTTACAAATAGGAAATAGTTTTAAATTTTGCAGTTCATTATAAAGTTGCATTATTATTTATAAGTCATTAGTTTACTTACATAAGTGAAATATTTATTAATATTTCGTCTATTTTTATTTAGCCATTTCTTTTTTTAAAGTCAATAGTTTACATAATAAAGTGAAATTGTTAAAAATTGTGTCATTTTAGGTTGGAATGTTTCGAAAGTCAATAGTTAACTTCCAAAAGTGAAATTTTGTTAAAATTTTTTCGTGTCATTTTGCAAAGTCAATAGTTGGCTCATAAAGGTGAAAGAATAATGTCTTAATGACTTAAATAAATTTTCAATTATCAATTTTTGTATATTTTCAAGCTGATGCACCTTTACTACCGACATAGAAAAAATACATTTTTCATCGCATTACGTTTTCACGAAACTTTAAAAATAAAAAGAACTTGTATATATTTTCAAATGATGAAATTTTTTAGATTCTAACATAAAAAATAGTATGTTCAGAAAATTTTCGCCTCTTTATTTTTCTCTCCTCCCAATAAATTTTGCTGTGAAAGAAAAAATTCATTCGAGAAATTAGTATTTGACAGTGTTACAAAGATAAGTTTATATTTTAGTTAGAGATTTCAAATGAAATACGCAGTTTGATCAGGATGCGTATTGATCACTTAGGTGAAGATATTTTCATCCACTTATGGCCAATACTATACCAATCAACCTAATAGGCTGAAAGGCAGGTCCATGGGCAGATTATTCCACTTCCATCCGTTCCAAAAATTTAAGGTCCATGCAAGAGGTATTACCATATTGCAATTAATTTACTTTGAGATATCCCCATCTACTTGAGCCATTTAATCATTGTAGGTAGAATAGTGTCTCATACGCCGGTAATACACATTTAATTCCTACATAATAACTCAATTCAACTTTATAATCACTGTAATAGTTAATCCTAATTGATTAACACTATGTTCACTTTTTAAATTTTAATTAACACTTGTATTTAAAAAGTTATGACCGTTTACAGTCACGAAACGGTCAAATTACGGTCCCCCATGCGTACAGAGTCACATCCGGTCGTAGGGAGAAAAGTTCGAAAATAGAGCCGTAAAACCAGTTTGAATTGAGCGCCATAGCTCTGGGCCAATGGGAAGCGTTGCTTTGAATTGTCCCGGTTTTTCACGATTATTTCGGGATTTTTCCTCTATATTTTTTTTTCTGGCGGGGCTCGATTGTAGCCCTTGTCATTGCGCATCTTTTCACCTGCAACATTTTCCGTGAAAAATGTAGTTTAAGCCCTGAAAAATGAGAAAAACTTATTTATTTTCAAAAATCCAACCAGTCACGTGACCGGATTTAAGCCCTTGTAAACCAATGAAAAAGCAAGGAGCGCCACACACTTCCGGCTGTGACGGCGTAAAGTCACAGACGTACAGACACCACTCGGCAACCGTGAATGAGATTTGTGTTACATTGGTGAGTACGGAGCGAAAAAATACAACCGCCCATCGTGGGGCTCGAACCCACGACCCTGAGATTAAGAGTCTCATGCTCTACCGACTGAGCTATCCAGGCTGACTGCAAATTATTTATCCAGCTTATAGGTCGTTTATTATCAATATTACTCTTACCAATAAGGAATTTGAATACATACTCTAAAAGCTATTTATAAAATGTTCCCGTAGGACCGAAAATCCTGGACGGAATCCACTTTGATAAGCGTATGATAATTCTAATTGTTTTCGCATGCCTCGATAGCGCAGTAGGCAGCGCGCGAGTCTCATAATCTCGAGGTCGTGAGTTCGAACCTCACTCGGGGCACATACACTATTTTGGTTCACGTCTTCTTTATGTAAAAAGGAATTTACACTCTTATTTGTCAGAAGTGGGATTTGAACCCACGCCTTCATAAGAAGACCAGAATACCAATGTTCCCCGCCTGACAGTGGAAAGGTTAATCACCTTGAGTCTGGCGCCTTAGACCGCTCGGCCATTCTGACACATTTGTGCTGTAAATACAAATTGACAATTTACAGGAAAAACATGACTTGATGAAAAAGAGTAAAAAATGAAAGAAAAATTAAATTATTGAAAACAAATGTTTAAAAGCCCATAGCAGTGGTGAATAAAACGTATGGGATCTTTAAATCGAAAAACGACGATTCCCGGCCATCGCAGATTATTGTTTTGGACGTTTTTTTGTGATGTAATGAGCCAAAAAAGCGAGCCTACCAGGGATCGAACCTGGAATCTTCTTATGAGCTTCTTATGAAACAATGACCGTAGGCAGACGCGTTATCCATTGCGCCACAGGCCCTTACTCAAAAACAACCAAAAACTTAACTAGCCTTAGCCTTTATACTTTAGAAATACATTCAGTCTAAAAAATGTAGTTTATTTGTTAGTAGAATGTCTTCATTTACCAAAAAGCTGTAAAACCTATGAGATTTCATTATAAAAAGCAATACAAACTGCGTGAATTCTAAAGGGTTGTTGGTTTTACAACATCAAGGAAAGGTCCACTTTCAAAATAATTACATAGAACATTTCTGGAAATGTGTTTCTATTTAAAACTTACATGAGATGTAGGTCAGCGTATTGGTAGTTCATTGTGTTCTCCCCGAAATTTCTCCCCACGTTCAGTACGAACAATTCTTGTTGGACCGCTTCTCCGATTTTCAGATGTAGCCACCTTAGTAAACGTGTAATTACTGCTGGCGTAATTTCTTCAGGTGGTTAACCTATAGTTACAGAGCTACTAATTCACTCTATTTGTTTTGCATCGGAAGTATTTCGAAAAAGAGATAAAACAACTGATAGTGAAGAGATTCGAACTCTTGCCTCCGAAGAGATTGGTGCCTTAAACCAACGCCTTAGACCGCTCGGCCACACTACCTCGAGAGAAGAGCAGCATATATATTTTAATAAATGATTTCTTGCACACCATTAAGTAATAATAGTTGGTTGTTGAGATCCAATGAAATAATTTCTAATTGACTAAAAGTATTCATTGTGTAATAAACGTTATTAGTCTTAGTTTCATTAACAATATTGCCATGTATATGGGAAACTGTCAACATGAATATAGTAAACGAGCGTCGTAATATTATATTTTTAATTAGTAGTAATATGTGTAACAGAGTCAGGATGGCCGAGTGGTCTAAGGCGCTGCGTTCAGGTCGCAGTCCAGTTCTCTGGGCGTGGGTTCAAATCCCACTTCTGACAGGAAATTATGCATTGAAGATTATTATTGTTTAAATAGGCAAAATTTTATGACGCCGAATAAGGGACTTGAACCCTTGACCTCAGGATTAAAAGTCCCGCGCTCTACCGACTGAGCTAACCCGGCTTACGTAACACATTATTGTTATAGAATGACATTAAATCCAATACCTTTGGATAATACCATAAATATGTGAATGTTTGGATAGGGGAGACCGGGGCTGATTGGGACAGGGGCTAGGTGGGACAACGAGGTTTTGAGTATATTCCCCATATTTAAAAAATTCAAATTTTTCACCAAGCAAGCACATTACTGTGCCGCATCTTGACAAAAAATTTGAATGAGAAATTTTAAATATTTAGGGAGATGGAGGGTAAAATGCAAATTTCTACTTTTTCGTTTGAAACCCGCAGTTTTTTTTAACTTAAAAATACTCTTACTTATTTTAATGCAATCAAAAAACGAGATAGGCCATTGAAAAGAAAATCAATTTACTTTCTCTTGGCTGAACATGAAATTTATCTATCTTTTTTAGTTTAGTTGCTATTAAGGTAAATGTGTGAGCAGGTACGACGGGGCTGTTTGGGACAGCAAGACCGGGGTTGCTTGGGACAGTGAAAGGCCATATAAAAGTAAGGGGAGTCAGCGCGCGCGGCGGGTTTTCGAGCATAAAAAGTTTTTGACATATTTCGCCATTATGATATGTTATTTTCTAAAATATAAGTATACCACGAGAAAGGAAATTTAATTCTGATTTTAACAGCTATTCCAGTTTTTAATGAATCAGTGATAAACATTGTGCAATAATGAATTAAGTAAAATGTCCCAAGCAGCCCCGTGGCTTTTTTTAGTTTTTAGAAAAAAAGTGATTTCATTTGAAAAATTGTAGTTAAATTTGTATTTGAAAAGAAGACATTTAGAAAAATATTTGAAAAGAGAAATGAATTGGCTATAACATACACATAAAAGTTTTTATCAAATTCTTTTTATGAAACAGCTAAAAATCCTAAAAGCCGGTTTCACATTCTTTGTCCCAAGCAGCCGGTCTCCCCTACATGTTCTAAAGCAATCTTTTATAAAATATAAAAATTTTCAACACAATTTTAAAGCCGTTATTTTATTTAAATTTAGCTTCGAAACAGCATTTTTGCAAAATTTGGGCAAATAAGTAGGATTCCAGCTGAAAACCTACACATGACATGATTTTAGGTGTTTTAAACCCTGGTTTTTTAATAGACTATTGAAACACTCTCATCTTAATTCTTTTTGCATAATAACCCTTCGATGAACGAAAAGAGCGGTAAATCGAACATCCTGATAATAGATTCTTGGATTAATCATATTGCTATAGTAACCCGTAACTGATCTGCTGGTACTTAATTATATCTCTCCGTGTTTTCACGTAACAATTTTGAAATATTTCAACATGCATGAAAGGTTTTTCGTTCAAGGATACTCAAAGAAAAATGAAATACTCTATAATGTCCATTTATTCACAAATAAAATTAATTAATAATATCTCTATGTTTATCGTAAATAGAGGGATGGACATCACAGGCACTGTAAGGAATGCCACTTACCTGGCTTTTGCTATTTTACAAATACTTGAATTTACTTTCACATTCAATAAGCCATTATGAATTAATTTTCTATTATGTTCTGCAACCAAAATATCAAGATATGCAAATCAAAAATTACTAAATAAAAAATTGCCTAGTCAATGTTTTTTTTCGATTTTATTACTTTTTTTAAACTATGGTTCATTTGTTGTGGTTGAAAGAACACAGGGGGACGTAGACTGATTTGTATTGATTTACAATTTCGGCCTATGGTTGAGACAACAGACTTACAAATAAAAATCGTTTTAAGCTCTTTTATTGTTTATTTCCTCAACGAAATATTAAAAAATGTTTTACTAACCCAGCACACTTCATCATTTTCCATAAAACTTATGATAAAATTACTGAGTAAAAGCCACGCTTTTGTTTTACAAGTGCACTGTACGATTTTTGCGATTGTAGACCTATCGAAGCAGAAAGAAACACCAGTTCGTGAAAATAATATAAAGAGTACTCCCCGGCGGGGAATCGAACCCCGGTCTCCTGCGGACAGGCAGGGATACTTACCACTATACTACCGAGGACTATTATTACCATAACTTGAAATTCAGAACCACAAAATATGTCCTGTTACAGTATGTCGTCTGTTGTGAATGATCTCCCTTTACACTTGACCCATCTAGAAAACGAGCGGGTCCTTAACACCAATGATACATAATGGTTTATGCTAATCTGATCTGACAACAGCATAAAATCTTAAAAAACAAGCAAGATCCCTTAATATTTTGAGACGAAACAGCATTTTGCCAAATTTGGTGAAACAAGTAAAAGTAAAGCTGAAAACAATACCAACAAAATATTGCCGCAGGGCTCGTCCGGGATTGAACCCGGGACCTCTCGCACCCTAAGCGAGAATCATACCCCTAGGACCAACGAACCGCTCATGTGATCGATTTTTGCAAAAATTAATTTTTAACCATGACTAACGATGACGAAAATGATTTCCCCCAAAATAAGGGAAAAAAGAAAATTTCAGTCATGGAATCTAAATAGTTGTGTGTTGAGAATTACGCTTGCCCTGCGCCCCAATTTTTAATGAATTATTTAAATAGACGGCTCATGTTCATTGAAATAATAAAACCCTTTCTACTAAAAAGTATGGAATCTACTGAATTACCAACTTTAAACACTTGATTTCTGCCAACAAGGACGACAGTTTTGGGCCCATTTATGAAAGAAAAGCATGCCAAATTAAATTCATAGAAGGAAACATAATAAGAGTAAAAAAATTCAACGTTGGATATGCAGCAATTCCATAGATGAGATACTAGAAATATATATTTCATTTATTCTTTAAAATGTTGAAGAACAAAAATACTGCTTTACAAAATAAAATTGTTATGTAGGGGATTAACTGCGTCCCTCACTGGAATCAAATTTAATCGCTTTCTGCTATTAATTATTTGTAAAAGCCGAACACGCTAGCCAATATACTACATTATTTTTACATACTATATTCTTGCTGGCTACCGGAATCAAACGTGTGTTTAAAATTTTTAAAGCAGGTAAACATAAGACATATTTATACTTCTTAACATGTAATTATTATTTTCTTGAGTATAAGTTTTGACCACTCGGAACACGCTTGACTTCCACCTAACACACCCGAAGGAATGGTAGGTACTGTTCAATGGACCCAAGTTGATTCACGAAAAATCCACACCAGAAATCACTTGCTTCACGCTCAGAAGCCAGCCGTCGATCTCATCATCGTGGCTGTTCGAGTTTCAAGTTTCTGGTAGGAAACTCGTCAAGATATACTACAGAAATGATCCTGTGAAGTATGATCTTAATTTATTGTTGAATCAAAAAGGTAGTATTTGAATAAAGTCAACTTTCAAACGCGACAGGGATTTACAAATTCTTTTTTTTTTGATTTTTAAATGAATCAATGACAGTTTTTAATTTATTGAAAAGATTTTTGTGGAGAAAAAAGTTTTCACAATGTTCATTTTTGTATTTTTTAAAATATTGATTCAAACAGTTTTTATGCTAATAGATGAAAAAGCCTGTTTTTTTTTAAATCCCTCTCACCCTCTTTGAACAAAACTTAAAATATTCCAGCGAATATTTCTGACGGGGATTCGGTGACGACACTTTACTCAATTCCATCACAGCGTAGGAAGTAGAACGATTTTTTTTCTGGACTCCTGAGACATCTCTCAAATGGATCGATTCTCTAAGAATTTGATGATATTTGCTAGATCCTGCAGTGAAAATTGAGTGAGAAAAAACTTTTTTTTCTTAGTACAAAAATCAACAAGATTTCTTTTAAAAATCGCATTATCTAGAAATCAATGCCTTCTGTGTAAAATTTTAAACATTTACTTGGATCCTTTTCAAACACGATATTTTTATTTTCATTTGAGAAGTATAAATAATTAAGGATAAAAAACGGATTGTTTTTCTAAAACTCGGAAATTGATTTTTATAACGGGACACACTAAAGCGCTGGGCAAAAATATCAAATAATAGTGAAATGGGTTATTTTAAGATATGGTTCGTTCACAATTATTGTGGATTACTCATGCATTTGAGAGATAAAAAGCAACGTGGGGCTCGAACCCACGACCCTGAGATTAAGAGCCTCATGCTCTACCGACTGAGCTAGCCAGGCTGTACATAGGAATTGTTGAGCATTGTGATGAGTATTGTTGAGCACTCTGTGCCAGTCCGACATATCATATACTAAGATACTATTCATAGTCATATACATTACTCATGAAAATCAAAGCTTATAGAAGCTCGATTCAAAATTGTATTCCCATACCAGGAATTGAACCCGGGCCTCCTGGGTGAGAGCCAGGTATCTAACCACTAGACAATATGGGATGCTGTGAGAGAAAGTAATAAAATAGTTTAAAAAGTAATTTTTTTACGGGGAGAAAATATAAAAATCTTGCATGCATTTGAGGCATTCATTTTGTATATTAATTTCTACCCATCTCTGGGTTTTCATTCAGGTTTCCGTAAGAGTAATTTATGGCTGCTCTTTTTGTGTAAGTAAGAAGTTGCTTCATGGGTTATTTAAACTTTTTAAAAGGAAATAATCAGCAGATGTGGCCGAGAGGTTAAGGCGATTGACTTGAAATCCAATTTCCCTACGGGAGCGTAGGTTCGAACCCTACCATCTGCGGATTAGTAACCGAGTGAAAATCTGGCTTTTTCCAATTTATATGCATTTTTGTGGTTTAATGTTTCTTATATAACAGTGAGGGACTGCATATACTTTGTATAACTAGGTGCAGCTCAATACAAGCTAATATTGCTATTTAAGAATTAAATAAATTGGTTTAAAACGATACGAAAAGTATTTGTGATAGTAATTGTGATTACATTGTAACTCAAATTTCAGTTCCAGCAACAGAAGTCGTGGCCGAGTGGTTAAGGCGTCTGACTCGAAATCAGATTCCTTCTTGAGCGTAGGTTGGAGCGTAGGTTCGAATCCTACCGGCTGCGTGAGATTATTTTACACAATTTTTCATTATATGGTTAATTATTGCTGTGTTGTATCGAAAATTCGTTTATAATGGTTCACTATAATGCATTTTGTGTTGTGCTTTATGTTGCAAAAAACTAATGCTAAAATGTGTTCAGATTTTTCATTGAAATTCATTTTTGTAAGGAATGTTGCCTTCGGATATTATAAGAAAAAAAATATTTTGAAAAGGGAAAAAAATATGAGACGATATTTAAAAACCGAAACTAATCAGCAGATGTGGCCGAGAGGTTAAGGCGATCAACAAAGTTCTTATGCATACAATTTAGTAGCTATAGCATACAATTCGATATTACTACATTTATTCATTTATTGCCAAAAATAGTTCCCTTTTTGGCCCTTCCGTAATGATAAAAAAAGATGCCCTTTAACCAATTGCAAGTTGTACTCGGAGTAAGTCTGAATTGCCATTTAAACTCAATAAAAATGTTGGTTTCATTTCCTCTCTAGGACTTGTAAAAGAAATCATTTTCACTAAAAAACCAGTTGCCTATTCAACATTTTCCATGCTTTCATACGAGTAAATCAAACTTAATTTCAGTAAACTTCGTCATCGGATTTCGTTGTATTGTTTTTCTCTATACCTCTCCGTATACTTTTCTATACCTCTAGTTAAACTATTGGATAATCTTCCATTTTAATTTTGCAAGCAGACTGGGTAAAGAAGGCAAGAAGGCAGTATTATACGAATAACACATTTTTGAAAAAAAAGTGTACTGCTTCTGCCCAGGTTCGAACTGAGGACCCTGTGCGTGTGAGGCACATGTGATACCACTAACACCACAGAAGCACTGTATGATTTAGAAAAGTTTAAAAATGCTTACATTTCTTAGGTCATAAATACTACGTTTATATATTTCATAAGCATTACTATCAAAACTAAGAAAAATAAACTATGTTGTTAATCATTCTACAAAATAAAATAAAGAAAATAAACGAGTTTTTGTTTCTTCTAAATCCAATTTTATTATCATTTTAACAATTGTGTGTTATTATTTTTATGTTAATGGAGCAGATGTGGCCTAGCGGTTAAGGCGTTTTCAGATTCCATCTTGGAGCGTAGCTTCGAATCCTACCGACTGCGATAGCACTATTTGATATTTTTTTTAATTATTTCAAAACTTCAATAAACTAATAATAAGCTTATGGCTAAAAAGTTATTTATAAGGAGAATAATCCTATTACGCATAAAATTCCTCAACTATTGCAACCATGACCCTGTCGTAGTTTAAAAACAAATTAATTTCGTATTACGTTAAAATGAGTTGGAGATGCGGAGGATTGAACTCCGGGCTTTTCGCATGCAAGCGAACACCTCTACCACTGAGTTACATCCCCCATGCAAATACCTCAAATCAATCCAATTATATATATTAGAATTTTATTTTTTGAAGAGTCAGCTTGAAAACATTTTCAACAATAAATTTCTTAGGGCAGAAAGAGAAAATACGGCTGCTATCGCCGACTTAAATGACCCACCAGACAATCGCTAGTTATACAAACAAAAAATGCAACGATTAGGCGGTTAGGTCACAATTTTCAATTTACGCTATAAATCTACTTTTGTTTCTGTGAATTCATCGCTCCTGTGGCCTAATGGATAAGGTACCGGCCTCCTAGGCTTAGTGATAAAGCCGGGGATTGCGAGTTCGAGTCTCGCCAGGAGTAATAAAACTTTATTACATTTTGTTGCATAATTTAGAATCATATTTAAAAGAATGCAAGGTATGTTCTTTCGTAATTCAGATAAATATTGCCACTCGTCAAACTATTTTATTAACTGGTTTTACATATTGTTCGCTAAAGTGATGCAAGCATTTTGCTAATGACATTCTATGATTTATTGCGTAATCAAATTTAGGGGGAAAGGTACACAAATAAGAGCCAATAAAATTTTAATAGACAATAAATAATCCTTCGACAGTTCTGCCGTGACCCGGATTCGAACCGGGGTTATTGCGGCCACAACGCAAGGTCCTAACCACTAGACTATCACGGCCGTAATATTTCGGAAGTGATTTCTATGTGTATATTGTGAAAAAGCTCACTAACCGTTGGCTAATACACATACCTGACCTGACAACAGGACACAAAATCTTGAATAGAGCGGATTCTCATAACATTTCGAGGGAAAAACATACTGCGGTCAAATTTTCCTGTAGGTAAAACTGAATCTAAAAAACCTAGTACAAATTACCTCAATATTTTTTCAATAAAAACTGAATGAGACCATTATATGGCTCAATACACAAACTATACGACATTTGTGTACATTGGTGAGTACGGAGCGAAAAAATGCAACCGCCCATCGTGGGGCTCGAACCCACGACCCTGAGATTAAGAGTCTCATGCTCTACCGACTGAGTTATCCAGGCTGACTACAGATTGTTTATCCAGCTTATAGGTCGTTTATTATCAATATTACTCTTACCAATAAGGAATTTGAATACATACTCTAAAAGCTATTTATAAAATGTTCCCGTACCTAGCGCCTTCAAAAACAAAATTCCCATACCGGGGATTGAACCCGGGCCTCCTGGGTGAGAGCCAGGTATCCTAACCACTAGACAATATAGGATGATTCTGTGAAACTAAATTATTGTCTTTAAAAAAATGAGAAAGTAACTACACAAGTTCATTTGAAAAATCATGTATCAAAAATCTTATACAGTCACAGCATAATTCATTTCAATCGCGGCCTGTTTGCTCAGTTGGTTAGAGCGCCGTGCTAATAACGCGGAGGTCATGAGTTCGATCCTCCTACGGGCCATTATTTTATAACTTTTAAAATCTTCGTAAGAAAACGAGCAGATGTGGCCGAGTGGTTAAGGCGATTGACTCGAAATCAATTTCCCTACGGGAGCGTAGGTTCGAATCCTACCATCTGCGAAGCCTGCTCGATTTACTGGCTGCATGTAAGTTGCTGGTACATTCTTAATGGGCAGTGTTTTTATGTTGAATTTTTAAATTGCAAAAGCAGTTTTCCTCACAGGACCGAAAATCCTAGACGGAATCCACTTTGATAAGCGTATGATAATTCTAATTGTTTTCGCATGCCTCGATAGCGCAGTAGGCAGCGCGCGAGTCTCATAATCTCGAGGTCGTGAGTTCGAACCTCACTCGGGGCACATACACTATTTTGGTTCACGTCTTCTTTATGTAAAAAGGAATTTACACTCTTATTTGTCAGAAGTGGGATTTGAACCCACGCCTTCATAAGAAGACCAGAATACCAATGTTCCCTGCCTGACAGTGGAAAGGTTAATCACCTTGAGTCTGGCGCCTTAGACCGCTCGGCCATTCTGACACATTTGTGCTGTAAATACAAATTGACAATTTACAGGAAAAACATGACTTGATGAAAAAGAGTAAAAAATGAAAGAAAAATTAAATTATTGAAAACAAATGTTTAAAAGCCCATAGCAGTGGTGAATAAAACGTATGGGATCTTTAAATCGAAAAACAGTTTTTAAGTCAAGCTTTTTTGGGGTGTGTTGTAAGCGATGGTGGTATAGAGGTTAGCATGGTTGCCTTCCAAGCAGTCGACCCGGGTACGATTCCCGGCCATCGCAGATTATTGTTTTGGACGTTTTTTTGTGATGTAATGAGCCAAAAAAGCGAGCCTACCAGGGATCGAACCTGGAATCTTCTTATGAGCTTCTTATGAAACAATGACCGTAGGCAGACGCGTTATCCATTGCGCCACAGGCCCTTACTCAAAAACAACCAAAAACTTAACTAGCCTTAGCCTTTATACTTTAGAAATACATTCAGTCTAAAAAATGTAGTTTATTTGTTAGTAGAATGTCTTCATTTACCAAAAAGCTGTAAAACCTATGAGATTTCATATAAAAAGCAATACAAACTGCGTGAATTCTAAAGGGTTGTTGGTTTTACAACATCAAGGAAAGGTCCACTTTCAAAATAATTACATAGAACATTTCTGGAAATGTGTTTCTATTTAAAACTTACATGAGATGTAGGTCAGCGTATTGGTAGTTCATTGTGTTCTCCCCGAAATTTCTCCCCACGTTCAGTACGAACAATTCTTGTTGGACCGCTTCTCCGATTTTCAGATGTAGCCACCTTAGTAAACGTGTAATTACTGCTGGCGTAATTTCTTCAGGTGGTTAACCTATAGTTACAGAGCTACTAATTCACTCTATTTGTTTTGCATCGGAAGTATTTCGAAAAAGAGATAAAACAACTGATAGTGAAGAGATTCGAACTCTTGCCTCCGAAGAGATTGGTGCCTTAAACCAACGCCTTAGACCGCTCGGCCACACTACCTCGAGAGAAGAGCAGCATATATATTTTAATAAATGATTTCTTGCACACCATTAAGTAATAATAGTTGGTTGTTGAGATCCAATGAAATAATTTCTAATTGACTAAAAGTATTCATTGTGTAATAAACGTTATTAGTCTTAGTTTCATTAACAATATTGCCATGTATATGGGAAACTGTCAACATGAATATAGTAAACGAGCGTCGTAATATTATATTTTAATTAGTAGTAATATGTGTAACAGAGTCAGGATGGCCGAGTGGTCTAAGGCGCTGCGTTCAGGTCGCAGTCCAGTTCTCTGGGCGTGGGTTCAAATCCCACTTCTGACAGGAAATTATGCATTGAAGATTATTATTGTTTAAATAGGCAAAATTTTATGACGCCGAATAAGGGACTTGAACCCTTGACCTCAGGATTAAAAGTCCCGCGCTCTACCGACTGAGCTAACCCGGCTTACGTAACACATTATTGTTATAGAATGACATTAAATCCAATACCTTTGGATAATACCATAAATATGTGAATGTTTGGATAGGGGAGACCGGGGCTGATTGGGACAGGGGCTAGGTGGGACAACGAGGTTTTGAGTATATTCCCCATATTTAAAAATTCAAATTTTTCACCAAGCAAGCACATTACTGTGCCGCATCTTGACAAAAAATTTGAATGAGAAATTTTAAATATTTAGGGAGATGGAGGGTAAAATGCAAATTTCTACTTTTTCGTTTGAAACCCGCAGTTTTTTTTAACTTAAAAATACTCTTACTTATTTTAATGCAATCAAAAAACGAGATAGGCCATTGAAAAGAAAATTCAATTTACTTTCTCTTGGCTGAACATGAAATTTATCTATCTTTTTTAGTTTAGTTGCTATTAAGGTAAATGTGTGAGCAGGTACGACGGGGCTGTTTGGGACAGCAAGACCGGGGTTGCTTGGGACAGTGAAAGGCCATATAAAAGTAAGGGGAGTCAGCGCGCGCGGCGGTTTTCGAGCATAAAAAGTTTTTGACATATTTCGCCATTATGATATGTTATTTTCTAAAATATAAGTATACCACGAGAAAGGAAATTTAATTCTGATTTTAACAGCTATTCCAGTTTTAATGAATCAGTGATAAACATTGTGCAATAATGAATTAAGTAAAATGTCCCAAGCAGCCCCGTGGCTTTTTTAGTTTTTAGAAAAAAAGTGATTTCATTTGAAAAATTGTAGTTAAATTTGTATTTGAAAAGAAGACATTTAGAAAAAATATTTGAAAAGAGAAATGAATTGGCTATAACATACACATAAAAGTTTTTATCAAATTCTTTTTATGAAACAGCTAAAAATCCTAAAAGCCGGTTTCACATTCTTTGTCCCAAGCAGCCCGGTCTCCCCTACATGTTCTAAAGCAATCTTTTATAAATATAAAAATTTTCAACACAATTTTAAAGCCGTTATTTTATTTAAATTTAGCTTCGAAACAGCATTTTTGCAAAATTTGGGCAAATAAGTAGGATTCCAGCTGAAAACCTACACATGACATGATTTTAGGTGTTTTAAACCCTGGTTTTTTAATAGACTATTGAAACACTCTCATCTTAATTCTTTTTGCATAATAACCCTTCGATGAACGAAAAGAGCGGTAAATCGAACATCCTGATAATAGATTCTTGGATTAATCATATTGCTATAGTAACCCGTAACTGATCTGCTGGTACTTAATTATATCTCTCCGTGTTTTCACGTAACAATTTTGAAATATTTCAACATGCATGAAAGGTTTTCGTTCAAGGATACTCAAAGAAAAATGAAATACTCTATAATGTCCATTTATTCACAAATAAAATTAATTAATAATATCTCTATGTTTATCGTAAATAGAGGGATGGACATCACAGGCACTGTAAGGAATGCCACTTACCTGGCTTTTGCTATTTTACAAATACTTGAATTTACTTTCACATTCAATAAGCCATTATGAATTAATTTTCTATTATGTTCTGCAACCAAAATATCAAGATATGCAAATCAAAAATTACTAAATAAAAAATTGCCTAGTCAATGTTTTTTTTCGATTTTATTACTTTTTTAAACTATGGTTCATTTGTTGTGGTTGAAAGACACAGGGGGACGTAGACTGATTTGTATTGATTTACAATTTCGGCCTATGGTTGAGACAACAGACTTACAAAAATAAAAATCGTTTTAAGCTCTTTTATTGTTTATTTCCTCAACGAAATATTAAAAAATGTTTTACTAACCCAGCACACTTCATCATTTTCCATAAAACTTATGATAAAATTACTGAGCAAAAGCCACGCTTTTGTTTTACAAGTGCACTGTACGATTTTGCGATTGTAGACCTATCGAAGCAGAAAGAAACACCAGTTCGTGAAAATAATATAAAGAGTACTCCCCGGCGGGGAATTGAACCCCGGTCTCCTGCGGACAGGCAGGGATACTTACCACTATACTACCGAGGACTATTATTTACCATAAACTTGAAATTTCAGAACCACAAAATATGTCCTGTTACAGTATGTCGTCTGTTGTGAATGATCTCCCTTTACACTTGACCCATCTAGAAAACGAGCGGGTCCTTAACACCAATGATACATAATGGTTTATGCTAATCTGATCTGACAACAGCATAAAATCTTAAAAACAGCAAGATCCCTTAATATTTTGAGACGAAACAGCATTTTTGCCAAATTTGGTGAAACAAGTAAAAGTAAAGCTGAAAACAATACCAACAAAATATTGCCGCAGGGCTCGTCCGGGATTTGAACCCGGGACCTCTCGCACCCTAAGCGAGAATCATACCCTAGACCAACGAACCGCTCATGTTGATCGATTTTTGCAAAAATTAATTTTAACCATGACTAACGATGACGAAAATGATTTCCCCAAAAATAAGGGAAAAAAGAAAATTTCATCATGGAATCTAAATAGTTGTGTGTTGAGAATTACGCTTGCCCTGCGCCCCAATTTTTAATGAATTATTTAAATAGACGGCTCATGTTCATTGAAATAATAAAACCCTTTCTACTAAAAAGTATGGAATCTACTGAATTACCAACTTTAAACACTTGATTTCTGCAACAAGGACGACAGTTTTGGGCCCATTTATGAAAGAAAAGCATGCCAAATTAAATTCATAGAAGGAAACATAATAAGAGTAAAAAACTTCAAAGTTGGATATGCAGCAATTCCATAGATGAGATACTAGAAATATATATTCATTTATTCTTTAAAATGTTGAAGAACCAAAATACTGCTTTACAAAATAAAATTGTTATGTAGGGATTAAACTGCGTCCCTCACTGGAATCAAATTAATCGCTTTCTGCTATTAATTATTTGTAAAAGCCGAACACGCTAGCCAATATACTACATTATTTTACATACTATATTCTTGCTGGCTACCGGAATCAAACGTGTGTTTAAAATTTTAAAGCAGGTAAACATAAGACATATTTATACTTCTTAACATGTAATTATTATTTTCTTGAGTATAAGTTTTGACCACTCGGAACACGCTTGACTTCCACCTAACACACCCGAAGGAATGGTAGGTACGGTCATCAATGGACCCAGGTTGATTCACGAAAAATCCACCCAGAAATCCTGCTTCACGCTCAGAAGCCAGCGTCGTATCTCATCATCGTGGTTGGTTCGAGTCCAAGTTTCTGGTAGGAAACTCGTCAAGATATACTACAGAAATGATCCTGTGAAGTATGATCTTAATTTATTTTGAATCAAAAAGGTAGTATTTGAATAAAGTCAACTTTTCAAACGCGACAGGGATTTACAAATTCTTTTTTTTTTGATTTTTAAATGAATCAATGACAGTTTTTAATTTATTGAAAAGATTTTTTGTGGAGAAAAAAGTTTTCACAATGTTCATTTTTGTATTTTTAAAATATTGATTCAAAACAGTTTTTTATGCTAATAAGATGAAAAAAGCCTGTTTTTTTTTAAATCCCTCTC